>JADANK010000749.1:0-17257 GCA_021292215.1 Lophura nycthemera
GACAGCCTCTTTTTACGCGCCAAAGGAGGTACACTCATTCTGGCCAATGTACCTGTAGAACTCTTGTTTTCTTCACATTCCTTGCCAAGTTCAGTTCTGCCAGTGCCTTGGCTTTCCTGTTCCCACATCTGCTAGTCTGAACAGTATCCCTGTATTCTTCCCAGGTGACACACCCTTGTTTCCAAGGCCTGTATGTATCTTTCTTTGCCTGCAGTTTGCCCAGTAGGTCCTTGCTAAGCCATGCTGTTTTCCTGACTCCTCTGCCTGCTTTCTTATTCAGAGGTATGGAGAGCTCTTGTGCTCTCAGAAAGGCATCCCTGAAGAGTAGCTGCTTTCCTCAACATCTTTGTTTCTAAAGACAGCATCCCAGGAGATCTTGGCCAACAATTCTGTAAACAGCCTAAAGTTTGCTCTTCCAAAGTTCAGGCTCCTGATGCCACTCTTTGTTAGGCCCACATTCCTCAAGATCACAAACTCGACCAGAGCACAGTCGCAACAGCCCAGGCTGCCTCCAACTTTAATGCCTTTAATGATCTCCTCCTCACTGGTGAGCAGCAGGTCCAGCAATGCTTCAATTCTGATTGGTCTGTCCAATACCTGAACCAGAGAATTATCATCAGTGGATTCCAGGAGGAAGCCTTGCAGCTTCTAATTTTTGAAGCTATCACCCACCAGCCCTTAGGTCCCGTTCATCCTTCTGACCCTGTGCAGATAGAATGGGGATTTGCTCAAGCAGGTTTGTCTATTCATCTCTGGCAAAAGGGTCCAGAAAGTCCCACTAGACTTATTGGATTTTATTCCCGCAACTTTAAAGATGCGGAGAAACTATACTCTCAAATGGAGAAAGGGCTATTTGTTGTTAGCGTGGCCTTGCGGGAAGCTGAGCGGACCGTATGATTGCAGCCTATAAAATTAAGAGGTCCATTTAAGGTTATCAAGTCTGTGATGTCTGGCACCTCTCCCCCTGACGGGGTGGTACAACGAGCTTTTGTCTGAAAGTGGTTCGATGCTCAGATCGAACACTACTGCAATATCTTTACAGTCTCAGAAGGTGCTCCAAAAATGCTTGCAATACAAGATGATGTTCTCTCTACCAATGATACCGACCTCTCCTCTGTCATTCAGATTGCTCCCCCCTTTTCAGACCAGTTGCAAAATGTTTGGTTCACAGATTCCTCCTCCAAGCGTGAAGGGAAAATATGGAAGTATTGGCCTGTGGCTCTACAGATAGGGATTGATATCACTATTATCACTGAGGGGGAGGGGAGTGCTTAGGTTGGGTAGCTAGTAGCAGTATGGAGTGTATTCCAACACGAATCACAGTCCACTATGTGTGTGCATATTTACACTGACTCGTATGCTGTCTTCAAAGGCTGTACAGAGTCGCTTCCCTTTTGGGAGAAAAAAAGCTGGGAAGTTAACCATATCCCAGTTTGGCGGAAGGAAAAATGGCAGGAGATTCTCTCTATTGCTAAAAAGGGCCAATTTTCTGTTGCATGGTTTACATCACATCAAGAGGATGGAACCCCTGCTAGTCATTGGAATATCTGGAATAAAACTGATAAACTTGCTAGGATTGCTCCATTGAGGCAGAGAGAACCAGAGAGTGGCAAATGGGAGAGACTTGTGGAATGGTTGCATGTAAAAAGAGGGCATACGGGTGCTCTTGATCTCTACCGTGAGACCCAAGCCCGTGGCTGGCCTGTTACCAGAGAACAGTGCCGCACTTGCATTTCTGCTTGTGACCTGTACCACATCCGTCTGGACCGAGACCCCTTACAGGATGCTCATCTCCATTTAAGGGAAGTAAAGCACCTATGGGAAACATGGCAGATTGATTACATTGGTCCTTTTGGGAATCTGAAGGTAAACAGTATGTGCTAGTCGGTGTGGAAGTAATCTCTGGCCTGTTGCAGGCTGAATCTTTTCCTCAAGCAACAGGGGAAAACACTATAAAAGCACTAAAGAAATGGTTTAGCATTCTTCCAAAACCCAATTCCATCCAATCAGATAATGGCTCCCATTTCACCTCAGGGGTAGTGCAAGAGTGGGCCAGAGAGGAAGGCATTTGTTGGATCTTCCACACCCCCTACTATCCATAGGCTAACGGTATTGTGGAATGGTCCAATGGCCTCCTTAATAAATTTCTGAAACCAGAAAAAAACAATTGGGCTACCTGCACCTCTGATGCAGTCAAAGAGTCAATGATCGCTGGGGAATTAATGGCTGCCCTCGATTTAATGCTTTCTGTCCCAAAGCCCCACCACTTTTGCCAATTACTCTTAATTCAGATAAGTTAGGAAAACCCTCTTATTTTCCTGGCCAACCTGCATTGGTCTACTTGCCTAACATAGGGCCAGTACCTCTGACCCTATGTGGAACCTCTTAACAAATATGGTTGGAGGGCTAAGGACGCCCAGGAAAAGGAATACAAGATTAACATTCGCTGGATTATTCCTTCATTTTGACCATATTAACGAAGCCCAAGAGGGCAAGTCGATGTCTTGTTTTTGTTTTGCAGAAGACCTCCGTGGGACTCTGAACACAGTGGATTTTAATTATTGGTACTTTGGGGATTATCTATGCAACACTCGGGTGAAATGTTATCTTGGTTAATTTGGCGTATTGTGTAGGCTGTAACCTCTATAACAATCAGTTATCCCCTCACGGACTCTGGGGATGGGAAAACGGTATAAAAACTCTTTCTTTCAATTGGCTGAGCAAGTAGCAAATGTATATAACCTAACTAATTGTTGGGTCTGTGGAGGACCCATGGGACTTGAGATCTGGCTCTGGGTGTCAACCCCTATTGCCCCTAAATGGCTTGCAAGCAATTACAGTGGAACTAACCACAGTACCCACTGTGAAGATAAGAATATGTCTCCATGGCCAGTCCAATATCCTGCTATGGGAATGTATTGTCTGAGTCATACACAGCCAGGTGGTATCTATGCTGGGAGTAGCAATTGCACTTGGGTTTATTGTAAAGGGGCTCATGGAACTGGGTCACAGACAAGGGGTGATCAGTGGGAGTGGTACAATCAATCAGGAATAAGACACAGGTTTTCTCATTTTTGGTCCTCTGCCAACAACACATTGTTAACCAAAGCTCGAGATATGAAATGTACTTGGAGGCCTGATGTGGGAGCATGAAAATTTAAGTGGTGTAAGGATACTAATAATGGCTGGAACTGCGATGTGGTAGGACATCCTTTCGGACCTCTCAACATCACATACTTTCAAGCAAAGGAACGTGTAAATAAACTAACCAAAAAACGGAATGGACCTTTTAAAAATGGCTCAGTAGCACTAAAGGGACAATACTGGATTTGTGGTCATTATGCATATAAGCAATTATCTGCAAACTGGACTGGGATATGTTATGTTGGAGTAATCCGCCCAGTGTTCTTTTTGCTTCCAGGAAAGGATGACAATGAATTAGGTATCAGAGTATATGATGATCCCAACCAACACAAAATGTCTATCGACACCTCCCCTAACACGCGGTAGTGGCCAAACTTGGGGGAAAGATGACTGGCCACCCCAACGCATAATCAAACACTACAGGTCAGCTACCTGGAACCCCAACAAGTGGGTTAGTGGTGCTCAAGAGCTAAATCGTATTATCAGATTACAAGCTGTTCCTGAAATCATTACTAATGAAACAGCATATGCCATTGATCTTCTTTGTTGGACCAACATTTGAACCACTGTTTCTTAATCTCACGCCAGGTATACAGATATTAAAAGAACCTCATCTCCCTCCCACAAATTGGGGTGAGACACCATGATATCAATAAGAATTTTCCAAGTGCATCACGTTTTCCAACTCCCCCTGCTTATTTCCCAGGCTATGTGCATTGCTATAAAGGCACTTCAACTGGGCTTTCTGTCTCACTGCCTTTCTAGAGGGTCTAGGATCCCCTAGAGTAACAGCATTCCTTTATGTCTCTGGTTCTTCTCCATCCCTTTGTACTCCACCCTCTTCACCCAGCAAGTTCAGTGTGAACCCTCAAACTACCTGCTCAACCCCAGTGGCCCTCATTTTGTCCCCTTCCCCCTTCATAACTAGTTTAAAGACCTTCCAATGAATCTCTCCAGTTCCTGGGCTAGGGTCCTGTTATCTCTTGGAGACAGTTGAGTTTCATCTGCAGCCATCATGCCAGAGGCTGAGTAAATTGCCCTATGGTCATAAGAACCAAAATTCTAGTTTTTGTACCAACCTCTAAGCCACTTATTTATGAGGTGGATTTTCCTGATCCTCTCTATAACCTTCCCTGCCACTGAAGGGATGGAAGAAAAAAACACCTGCATGCCTGCTCCATCAACTACCCACCATAGAACCTTGAAGTCTTTCTTGATAATTCTCAGGCTTTTCTCTGCAACTTTATCACTGCCAGCCTGAACTATCAATAAGTGATGATAATCAGAGAAGTGAAATAGACCAGGAAATTTCCTAGAAATATCCCTGAACTATACATAGGGAGGCAACACACTTCCCTGCAGGTAGGGTCAGCCCAACATGTAGTGCCCTTCATTCCTCTCAGAAAGGAATAACCTATGACAACCACACTTCTTTCCTTTTGGGTGGAGGCAGTCTCAAGGCTTGGAGTCAACTGCTTCAACCGAGACAACCTCACAGGTGGACCTCCCCCCGCACCCTCACTCACCATTCCCTCTTGTTCCAGGGGCTCAAACTTATTTCACAGAGGCACCTGGGGAACCGAGGTAGGTCAGGATGGGGATTGCCTACATCACTGAGCCTGGACCTGTTTCCACTCCTCCTCTTCTCAAATTGCCTTGCTCTGCTCAGTGATGGCAGGGCAGGGGGTCCACCCCTGTCTGGTGAACACAGTAATTTTGAAAAACAGTTTGTAGCTTTGGTTCTTTTTGTTAGGTTGGAAATGGAATTTGACATCACCTATTCCCTTCCCTTCCCTTCCCTTCCCTTCCCTTCCCTTCCCTTCCCTTCCCTTCCCTTCCCTTCCCTTCCCTTGCCTTGCCTTGCCTTGCCTTGCCTTGCCTTGCCTTGCCTTGCCTGGCCTTCCCTTCCCTTCCCTGGCCTTGCCTGGCCTTCTTTTTTCCCTCTGAGTAATGTCTAACTCTGAGAAGACTTTGAATTTTAGTGAAAATAGTTAAAATGGTCGACAAAAAAATGCTCATTATCTTTTCTCTAATTTCTAACACCAACTACTTGAGTAATCAGTATTTTTTATCTTAACTACTGTATTTAATAAATTTCCAGAAAAATAGCATCACTATCATAAAGCAGAACTCAACTCTTTCCCGTTATTAAAATTCTCTGAGGAGAAAAATAACACAGTTTCGCTAAAAGACCGCAAAACATGGCTGCTACACAAAGACACAGTTTTTAAAAATATGAACAAGAAGATAAATCCTTATGAAAGCATAAGCTTTGCTATTATCAAGCAATAATGTTGATTATTTTCTGGACTAGAATTGCACAAAGTGTTTTTAAGCACTTCTCTGTTTTATTTAAGTTTTAGATACCATTTAGTATATATATATACATATATACTCATTTAATTAAAATTTTGCACCAATTTTAAGCCCATATACACTCATTGAAACCAAAGTATTGCATATGAGCAGTAATCTGAGTCTGATTTGCCATTGATCTTTGTCAATGTCTACAACTCAATGTCAGAAATTAACTAAATGACTTTCACTTAGTGTACTGATGTAATTTATAGATCAATAAAAATGGAGAGTTAAAATTGGACTTTTTTTTTTTTTTTTTTTTGAGAGAGAGAGAGAGATTTAACTGTTTTAATCGACTAGAGCACCTGTGTTAAAATACAATCACTCTCTGTAATCAATGAAGAAAAATAGGTTTACTTGGCCAGTTCTGTTACTGAGTGAATTTAATATCCTTCTTAAAGCGTCAGCCTGCTAAAAATTATACTGCAAACAACAGGGTCATTTTACAAAACTGGATCCCAACATAGAGATAAGTAATTTATTTGTTTTTACATCATTTTCTTTAAAATATTGGCTTAACTATTCTGAGTAAGGCAAATTTATTTCACATTAAGATTCTAATAACAAAATATTTCCAAAAGCAGCCAATACTGATGGGCCTTCATATTTACAACATCTCTTTGCTTTGTGCAGGCTATCAATTTTAACACAGATGTGCCCTGGAAATTCAAAAGACTTAGGAGAAGCTTATTGTTTTTTTTTTTGTTTTGTTTTTGTTTTTTCTGGGAAAAAAAATGGAGGAAGCTTTTCTGCTTTAAGAAACTGAATTCTTCTGAAGTGTAGGGTGATTAGACTTACAGTTTCAGTCTTTTCCCAGCTTGGAACATAAGGTCACCTGACAGGTCCTAGAAGAACCTGTCGCAAGGAAAGGCAGCAGGAGGATTAATTCTGCTCAAGAGGAAAGATTCTCAGGCATGGAAGGAATACCAAATGTTTCCATCTGCAACTGTCATTGTTAAAATATTTCCTCTCATGAATCAAACATGCTAGTGGGAGAATAATTGAGTATATCCTGCTTCAGGCACAGTCACTGACTTCTGGACCACCTTCTTTAAGGGTAAAGGGGTAAAGGGTTCCAGGAAGCCTGGACGCTCCTCAAGACGGAAATCTTAAAGGCGCAAGAACAGGCTGTCCCTGAGTGCCGTAAGGCGAGCTGCAGGGGTAGACGACCGGTGTGGATGAGCCGGGAACTACTGTTGAGACTCCGGGAGAAAAAGAGAGTCTATGTCCTCTGGAATAAGGGGCAGGCTACCTGGGGAGATTACAAGGGAGTAGCTAAAGTATGCAGGGAGGAAGTTAGGAGGGCAAAAGCCCAACTTGAACTCAGATTGGCCACTGCAGTAAAAGACAATAAAAAATCCCTTTATAAATATATCAACAGCAAAAGAAAACCAAGGACAATTTTCATCCTATACTTGGTGCAGCAGGGAATATGGCCACTGAGGTCAAGGAGAAGGCTGAGGTCCTCAATGCCTTCTTTACATCTGCCTTTAATAGCCAGACCAGTTATCCTCTGGTCATTTTATGCCCTGATCTGGAAGTCTGAGACGCTACACAGAATATACCCCCAGCGATTCAGGTGGAGACAGTCAGAGAGCTCCTCCTCCATCTGGACTGTCACAAGTCCAAGGGACCGGATGGCCTACACCCTTGGGTGCTGAGGGAAATGGCAGGGGTGATTGCCGAACCACTCTCGGCCATCTATCAGCACTCCTGGTTAACTGGAGAGGTCCCAGAGGACTGGAGGCTTGCTGATGTGACTCCCATCTTCAAGAAGGGCCGTAAGGAGGATCCAGGGAACTACAGGCCTGTCAGCCTGACCTCGGTATCGGGGAAAGTAATGGAGAAAATCACCTTGAGTGAGATTGCACGGCATGTGCGTGGTGTCCAGGGGATAAGGCCCAGCCAGCACGGGTTCATGAAAGGCAGGTCGTGCTTGACCAATCCTCATCTCTTTCTATGACTGGGTGACCAGCTTGGTGGATGAGGGAAAGGCTGTGGATGTGTCTACCTAGACTTCAGCAAAGCCTTTGACACGGTTCTCTCCCATAGGCTTCTTCGGGAAACTGGCTACCCGTGTCATGGACAGGTATACTTCCTTTGGGTAAGAATAAACTGTGCTAGAGGGCCAGGGCTCAACAGTAGTTGATTAATGGAGTAAGTCCAGCTGTGACCTGTCACAGTGGTGTCCCCAGGGGTTGAGTACTGGGTCCAGCCTTCTGTTTAATATCTTTATCGATGACCTAGACGAGGGGATTGAGTGTACCCTCAATAAGTTTGCAGATGACACCAAGTTGGGAAGTGGTGTTGATCTGCCTGAGGGTAGGCTGGCCCTTCGGAGGGATTTAGATAAGCTGGATCACTGGGCTGGGGTGAATGGGATGAGGTTCAACAAGGCCAAGTGCCGGGTCCTGCTCTTTGGCCACAACAACCCCATGCAGCGCTATAGGCTTGGGGACGAGTGGCTAGATGATTGTGAAGAGAAAAGGGACCTGGGGGTGTTGGTTGATGCTTGGCTGAACATGAGCTGACAGTGTGCCCAGGTGGCCAAAAGGGCCAACGGCATCCCAGCCTGCATTAGAAATAACGTGGCCAGCAGGAGCAAGGAGGTGATCATCCCCCTGTACTCAGCACTGGTGAGGCCGCACCTCGAGTACTGTGTTCAGTTTTGGGCGCCTCACTACAGGAAAGACAGACAGGTCTCTTACTGCCTGGCAGTGGGTGCTGGAAGGTGCTTTCCTAGCCGTTCCAAGCTTTTCAGATTTGACTCAGTCTCGGGAACTCTCTCTCATATCTTATTTGATTTATTAGTCTCAATTTCAATTAGATTGTATTATATTGTGTTATCTTGCATTCCGATATCATAGTTAGTAAAAGACACTACAGGAAAGGCCCTGGAGCACGTCCAGAGAAGGGCAATGAAACTGGTGAGGGGTCTGGAGCACAAGTCTTATGAGGAACGGCTGCGGGAGCTGGGATTGTTTAGTCTGGAGAAGAGGAGGCTCAGGGGAGACCTCATTGCACTCTACAACTTCCTGAAGGGAGGATGTGGTGAAGAGGGGTTTGGCCTCTTCTCCCAGGCAATGAACAGGACCCGGGGAAATGGCCGCAAGTTGTACTTGAAGAGGTTTAGGTTAGACTTAAGGAAGAACTTTTTCTCTCAGAGAGTGATCAGGCACTGGAATGGCCTGCCAAGGGAGGTGGTGGATTCGCCATCCCTGGCAGTGTTCAAGAGGCGTCTGGATGAGGAGCTGTGAGATCTGGTTTAGTAGCTTGTGGTAGCAGTGGCAGAGTGAAGACGGTTGGACTAGATGATCTTATAGGTCGTTTCCAACCTTGTGATTCCATGATTCTATGATTACTTTGAGGGTTGTAGGATTCAAATGGGAACAGGACATAGAGAATCAGGTAGATTCACCTCAAATTGTGGAAGTACTTTTGTCCTTGTTAAGAGTGGGCCACATGCAGGAGCAGGAGCAAAGGAGAGCCTTACCGGGGAGTCAAGTGGGAGTACAGATTAAAGAGAAGCCTGTTTAAGGAAAACTTTCAGCTCTTTACAACAGATCAAGCATTGCCACATGTAAGAACGAATCAGAGTAGGTATACAGGCCAAAACACAAATACAAATCACCAAGCAGAAGCTATAGGTTCATTGCAAATAAGAAATTACATGGAGGAAAACACTAACATTCTTCTTTTTGTCCTTTTTTTTAATTTATTTCTCTGTTCCAAAGAATTGGGATCAAAGAGAAATAGACAGAGCTGGACTGGTATGGAAAAGAGGGAAACTGTTACTCTATAAATATCTGACTGGGGGAAGGTATAAAAAAGGCAGAGGCAACCTTTTTCCAGCAGTGCCCACTGAGTGCATTCTGAAATAGACAACATTACACTTAAACACACACACACAAATATTTGTTTATTTTGAAGATCTGAACAAATTGGTTATCCATGGCAGTAGTACATTCTGCCTTCCAGCTTGTTCAGATTTCATTTGAGACGGAGTTGATTTTCTTCATGGTGCCTGATATAATGCTGTTTTCGCTTCAGAAGAAATACCAACATTACAGTTGTTGCTCTGCAGTGCCATACAGAGACAGGAATGTTTCAGTTTTTTAGCTTTTTGTACTGTCCTGCCAGAAAGGGGGCTGATAGGGCACAAGGAGCTATAAGGAGACAAAACCAAGCCAGCTGAGCTAAACTGACCAAAGGGATATTCTATACTATGTTATATCTTGTGATAAAAAACCTCCAAAACTCAGGGTAGCTGGTTAGGGCTGTAGCCACTGCTCAAGGACTGTCTGGGCAGATTGGTTGGCAGGGGTGGGAAATTGCTTTGTGCATCATTTGTTTTGTAAATATATGTATATAATATGTAGATATTATATATATAATTATTATCATTACAGTTATCCCTCTCTTCCTTTTCTGTCTTAGTAAATAGTTTTTATCTCATCCCACAAATTCTTTTCTTTTTTTACTCCCCAGTAATCTCTCCCATCCCACTACCAGGCAAGGAGTGACTAAAAGGCTGTGCAGTGTTTAGGTGTTTTCTGCGTTAAACCAAAATAGAGCCTCACTGATTGTTTTTCTAAGCTAGATACTAAGCTGTAACTGTTCAGTGTACAATACTATTAATACTGAATTTAATATTACATTATTACTGAACAGGTCTTTTCAGAAGAAGAAAATAAAAAATGTGATTCAATATTGGGAGCATTAAGAGATAACCCCACATCTCTGAAATGGAAATTAATTCCGTATAATTTGTCATGGTTTTATGGTTTTTTTTTTGTTGTTTGTTTTTTTATTTTCAGTATTCCACATCAAAACATCATGTACTGGAATTAAAGTGTTAATGCTCCAATTCCAGGTACCTATCCCTATACATTACGGAAGTCATGGGATCTGACCCTTCCGGGTGGGGCGGTCTCTTACTGCCTGGCAGTGGGTGTTGGAGGGTGCTTTCCTAGCCGTTCCAAGCTTTTCAGATTTGACTCGGTCTCGGGAACTCTCTCTCATATCTTATTTGATTTATTAGTCTCAATTTCAATTAGATTGTATTATATTGTGTTATCTTGCATTCTGATATCATAGTTAGTAAAATAAGTTTACCTCCATAGATTGTTGCCGCTGTTTCCCCCCCCCCCTTCCTTCCTTCCCATTTTGTGGGGCCAGGCAGGGGGTGGGGAGGGCAGGGCCCTACTGCCCCCTGTCACAGGCATAAATTGATCTAGTTAACTCCGTGACAAATTAATCTTCTGTTTATTTCTAATCCTTCTTAAATGTACTTAAAGAATAATTTCAAATAATCAAATTTTACATTTTATCTCTTGAATTCCTCTAAGAAACATAGAACTTGCTTTGTGTCCTTTCAAGTCTACAATTCATTAAAAAAATATTTATACACAGCAGATTATATATATATTATATAAAACAAATCTGTCACCTTGAGATACATGATTCTTTTAAAACCAACAATCATTTTATTATACTATTTATTCATTTGTTAATATTTATGAAACAGTGTTGTGTAACTTACAGTTCATGTATCTAAGTAACAGAAGTACATCAAAGAAAAAAATAGCAGGAAGAATGAGCTAGCAAGTGATATATAATGTGTTATCCAAGTACTAAACAAGACAGTTGCATATATGTGTTGATGCTATATGAGATGTGTGTATTTCAAGGCAAAAACCTTTTGCTGCTACTTAGACTACTACACTGTATTTCCTCTTTATATTTGTTCACTCTGAGCAAACTATGATTCGGTCATTTTAACTGTATCTCATTAATAACATGGAAGAGCAGATAAAAATTATGTTGATGTCATTTATATGGTGAACTAATGGGAGATACTGGATTTACGTTTATGAGTGAGAATCACGCAAAAGAATGTTGCAAAATGAGAAACACATGTATAATCTTAACAAACAACTAAAATTAACACACTGATGTTTTAGTTGTTGCAGAGCAGTGTTTACATTAAGTTGAGATTTTTCCACTTCTCTTTCTGTCCTATCACTGAGTAGGACAAGAAGCCGAGAGGAGGCAGAGCTAGGTCAGCCAATCCAAAGTGACCAAAATAGCATTCCATAGAATATAACACTATGCTGAACAATAAAAAAAAAAAATGGGGTTGAAGAGAGAACAGAGAGGACATTCAGAATGACAGCTTTTGTGTTCCCAATTAACTGTCAGATGTGATAAGCTCTGCTTTCCTGGAAATGGCTGAACATCTGCCTGCTGATGGGAAGTAATGAATTCCATATTTTGCTTTGCTTGTGTATGCAGTATTTGTCTTACCTCGTAAACTTTATCCAAACCCACAAGTTTTCTCACTTTCATCTTTCCTATTTTCTACCCGATCACAAGGAAAGAGAACGAGAAAGTGACCGTCATCCTTAACTGCCTTCTGCAGCTAACTGACAACCATATTCGACTGTGTTTATGTTACGGAGTTATCTCTAGATCTGTGTCTGTGACAGTGGCACAAGCCGGGAAGGAGACAAAAGAGAAGGAGAAAGAAAAAAAAAAAAAAAAAAAAACACTAGCCCTTTGCAGCGCTGCCCGTGCGGCTCTAGCCCCGTGACTAATGAGGCAAGGCGCTTGCGGCCGTGCGCTCCAGGAGAGGGTGAGAGGGGAAAGGGTAGGGAGATAGCAGATGAGTCTAAAAAAAACACTGGCAACGCTCTGAGGAGGAAAGGTAAGTTACTAAATCCAACAAAATCAAACAAAATGAGAGAGAAAAGAGTGCCCAAATACGAGGTCTCACACTAGTAGACTGCGGGAGGCTGCTTTTCTCCGCAGCAAATCGAGAGAGCGAGTCAGCAAGAAGGAGAGCGGCTGATGTCCTGCCAGGAACTCCACTTTTCTTCCTCTGCCCGCGAAGTCCTCCGGGAATGCTTCTCCCCCTCTCCGAGAACCCAAAATACCTAAAAAAGGCAGTCCATGGAACCTTACCATTAAATCTTTAACTCCCACTATTTTACATGATGTTCTGATGTGGAATACTGACAATGAAAATAAAACCACAACAGTTTATTTAATAGGATTACTTTTATTCTTAATTGAAAGTACATGAACAAGTACTCTCTCTGATTTTAGAGGAACCATAACTGTATAAATACTAACTTAGGCAGCATTTCACAAATTGCATAATACATAAACATATTTAAACTAATCAAAAAGAGACAAAAGAGATACAAGTTTCCAGTAATAAGCAGTCGCACAGAACACTCACGATAAACCTAGCTGCCATTTACAAAATATGTTGACAAACTGAAGAAATTCAATAAACACAAGTTTTAATGAAAGCAGAAACATATCTAGCTACTGTATAAATTATTAATAATAAAACTACTTAACTTATGGTTTAATCACTTTCAATAAGTGAACTGAGATCTTTCTATTGCTTCCAGCATTTCACTGATCAAACCTCATGTATATATCTTGTAGAATATGATGGACCTTAAATGCCAGAAAAATGTAAGTTCAGAGGGAGGAAGGAGATTTTTTAGGAGAAAAAGAACAAATAAAATTACATATAAACTTAAAAAAAAATAAAGATGCTGAAAAATGTGTGGGACAAAACTCTCTACATTGTGGTTTTTTTGTTTTGTTTTGTTTTTTGTTGTTTTTTTTAATTATAAAGATTTAAAAAATTTAAGAGAAAAAAAAAAAAGGAAAAAAAAAAAGTAAAGTAGTTACCTTTCATTGCCAATACTTTTATATACAAAGTGGTAACTTAGTCATACCTTTGACATTAGGTATTCATTAATGTTAACCATTAATCACTGTGCAATTTCACTATTAGCAAAAATGAAGTCAAGTTTGGCTGTGGTTTCTGATCTTTTTAGATTTTATACGTCTTATCTGAGATGAACAACTTACTGTTTTCTGCACCAGAACCAATCCTGCAATATTTTCATGTAATTTTAAGAATCAAAGACATATGTGAATGCCTTTATGGCCTGAGAGAGTGTGATATTCAAATAAAATTTCTAATTTATTCTACTAATGAACTAGGAAATCTGGAGTGTAGACTTCAGATGTTCTAACATGTTTAATAGGCCATGCTTCCTTAAAAGGTATAGCATATACATGCATATTATTAATTTGCCTTTCAAGAAGACCATGAACAACTGGTGGCTCAATAAGAACCTATTAAAACTGGAATTTTTAGAAAATACTGTCTGTTACAGAATATGAAAAATGAAATAGAAATCGGAGGAATTTATCTGTGGCTATCTAACATAATTGATACATTCTAGAAAGTACACCGATCTTATATTTATATTCAGATCCTTGCTCAAAGAAGCTCTAAGTTCACACTTCCATATGTGCTATTTGACAAAGTTAAATAGGAAAGACAATTTGATGAATCTAAGAAGGGAAGGGAAAGGGAAAGGGAAATAGAAGGGGAAAGGGAAGAGCCTCACCACTCACTGTAAAAACATCTTCCTTATACCCAGTCTAAATCTCCACTCTTTTAGTTTGAAACCATTTTCCCTTGTCCTACCACAGCAAACCCTGCTAAAGATTCTGTCCTTTCTTATAGTCTCATTTAAGATACTGAAAGATCACTATCAAATCTCCCTGTAGCCTTCTCTTCTCCAGAGTGAATAGCCCCAGATCTCTCAGCATACTCACCTAGGGGAAGTTCCACCTCTTGGATCATTTATGTGGCCCTTGTCTGGACACATTCCAGCAGCTCCACATTTCTCCTGTACTGAGGACTGCAGACTTTACATTTGAAAACAGTACTCCATGTGAAGTCTCATCAGCGCAGAGTAGAAGGGCAGAATCATCTCCTTTGATCTGCTGACCACACTTCTTTTGATTCAACTCAGGATGTGGCTGTATTATATATATGTATATGTGGGTATAATATTATTATGCCCCAACTCACCTTATTTTCCTCTAATAATGCCTACATTGAAGAACAGTCTGCAAGGGGAAGAAGTACAATGTTATAGTTTTCTAACACTCTCCCTATTTTTCTTTCCCTCAGACAAGATTCTAATAAGAGTGCCCTTAAAATTTCTTCTTCCTTTTTATAATAATACATTTTGAGAAAAAGGAGAGGAGTTGCCATCTAGAGGATACAGAGTGATCAGATAGCATAGGAATTATTTTGGTTAACTAAGCAAGTTTGAATCTTCAAGGACTAACAGAATCACAGAATCACAGAATCACAGAATCACAGAATGGCCAAGGTTGGAAGGGACCTCAAGGATCATGAATCCCCACCACCCCTGCCACATACAGGGCCACCAAACTCCTCATTTAATGCTAGACCAGGATGCCCAGGGCCCCATCCAATCTGGCCTTGAACACCTTCAGGGACGGGGCATCCACAACCTCTCTGGGCAGCCTGGTCCAGCACCTCACCACTCTCTCTGTAAAAAACTTCCCCCTGACATCCAACCTAAATCTTCCCTCCCTCAACTTAAACCATTTCCCCTCATCCTGCAGTTGTCAATCCTTTCAAAGAGTTGATTCCACTCCTGTTTGTAGGCTCCCTTTAGGTACTGAAAGGCTACAATGAGGTCACTCTGCAGCCTTCTTTTCTCCAGGCTGAACAAGTTCAACTCCCTCAGCCTGTCTTCATAGGGGAGGTGCTCCAGTCCCTTGATCATCTTCATGGCCCTCCTCTGGACCCTCTCCAACAGGTCCCTGTCTTCCTTATACTGGGGGCTCCACACTTGGACGCAGTATTCCAGATGGGGCCTCACATGAGCAAAGCAGAGGCGAACAATCACCTCCCTGTCCCTGCTGGACACCCCTCTTTGGGTGGAGCCCCGGATAGCATTTGCCTTCCGAGCTGCAAGAGCACACTGCTGGCACATGTTAAGCTTTTCATCTATCAAGACCCCCAGGTCCTTCTCCACAGGGCTGCTCTCAAGGACTGTTCCTTCCAGTCTGTATGGATGCCTGGGATTCCTCTGGCTCAAGTGCAAAACTCTGCACTTTGCTGTGTTGAACCTCATCAGGTTCACCTGGGCCCACCTTTCTAGCCTGTTGAGGTCCCTCTGAATGGCATCCCTTCCTTCCACTATATCGACCACACAACTCAGCTTGGTGTCATCAGCAAACTTGCTGAGGGTGCACTCAATTCCGTCATCAATGTCATTGATAAAGATGTTAAAGAGCACCGGTCCCAAAATAGACCTCTGGGGGATGCCGCTTGTTACCGGCCTCCGCTTGGACATGGAGCCATTGATGACCACCCTCTGTCTGCGGCCTTTCAACCAGTTTCTTATCCATCGAATGGTCCACCCATCAAATCCACATCCCTCCAATTTGGAGATAAGGATGTGGTGGGAACCATGTCAAAGGCCTTGCTCAAGTCTAGGTAAATGACATTGGTTGTCTTTCCCTTGTTCACCGATGCCGTCACTCCATCATAGAAGGCCACCAGACTGGTTAAGCATGACCTCTCCCTGGTGAAGCTGTGCTGGCTGTCACGGATCACACGCCCTTTCCTCATGTGATCTAGCATGTCATCCAGGATGATCTGTTCCATGATCTTCCCAGGCACAGAGGTGAGACTCACTGGCCTGTAGTTCCTGAGGTCCTCCTTGCTCCCTTTCTTGTAAATGGGAGTGATGTGACCCTTCCTCCAGTCATCCAGCCATGACTTTTTAAATATGATGGAGAGCAGCTCAGCAACCATCTCAGCCAGCTCCTTCAGAACCCTGGGATGCACACCATCCAGCCCCATAGACTTGTACACATTCAGTCTCATGAGGTGGTCTTGGACCCGCTCTGTCCTCACAGTGGGGGGGATTTACCACCCCGATCCCCACCTTGAGGTTTAGGGATGCAGGGCTCAGGGACATGAGAAATACTGGAATCCTGGCCACCAGTGAAGACTGAGGCAAAGAACTCATTCAGTACCTCAGCCTTCTCTTCGTCCGCTATAGCCAGTTCTCCTTTTACATTCACCAAAGGAGGTACACTCACTTTGGCCTAACTCTTCTGGCCAATGTACCTGTAGAAAGTCTTCCTACTGTTTTTCACGTCCCTCACCAACTTCATTTCTGCCTGTGCCTTGGCTTCCCTGATCCCACATCTGCAAGTCCGGACAACATCCCTGTATTCTTCCCAGGTGACATGCCCTTGTTTCCAGAGCTGATGGTGCTGCGTGCTGCTTCCCGGCTTGCCTGGTGGCTGGCGCGCGCACTCCTGGCGCCAGGGACGGCCCACGCATCCCCACTCACAGCGTGCGTCCCTGCTCTGTCTGCGCTGCCCCGTCCCACCATCCCCCGCCGCCCCCCACCAAACGTTTCGCCGGAAGCGGGCCACAGGGAATCGAGGTAGACCAACCCCCTGGCGTGGCTCTGTACCCGCTTCTACTACCTGCTCATCCACCTCTACTTCAACTTGGAGTTCAGCATCGAGGAGTTCACGCGTGGCACCAAGCAGGCCTTTTCTGTTGTTTCAGCTGTCTCAGTGTAAACTTGACCTGCTGGATGGCCTGGTTTCAGCAGAGGTACTTCAGATGTTGAAGGAAAATGTTTCTTCACTCTCTGAGAACCATAGGGATGCTTTAGCAGCTGACATGGATGCAATCATGTACACAGCAGAAGGAGATGTTTGCATTTACTATGATGATGATGAAAGAAAGTTTGTTAGAAACAGCATTTGTCCTAGGTGGGAAACAAACAAACAAACAAACAAACAAACAAACAAACAAACAAAAAACATATTAAGGAAGACTCGTGTTTCAACCAACTTCATTCAAATAAAC
>JADANK010000750.1:0-39711 GCA_021292215.1 Lophura nycthemera
GGAAAAAGTTTGGAACATCACCAGGTGAAGAGTATCGCGTGCTGAAGAGGCCCCACCATATAATAACATCCAGAAAATGAGAAGAAATATGCCCTGTTCACTGATGGGATTGTGTCGTAATTGTGGGGAAGCATCGCAGATGGAAATCTGCTGTGTGGAGCCCCACACGACAAGTGTGTAAAGGCCACTGAAGGGAAAGGGAAATCAAGCCAATTTGTCAGGGGTAAAGGCTGTCCAATTGCGCTTAGATGGTGCTGAACGGGAGAGGTGGCCAGATGCTTTATCTTTACACTGACTCATGGATGGTAGCAAATGCTCTTACGGGGGTGGTTACAGCAGTGGGAACAGAACAACTGGCAAAGAAGGGGGTAAACCATTTGGGCTGCTGAACTGTGGAAAGAATTTGCTGCCCGAATGAAAGAATATTGTTTGTGAAAGGTGCACCAGTAGATGCTCATGTGCCCAAGAGTCAGGCTACTGCAGAACAACAAAATAACCATCAGACAGATTGAGCTGCCAAAATTGAGGTGGCTCAAATAGTCCTGGACTGGCAGAGCTGGTGCTGATGCTTTACAGAGAGGACGAAAAAGCAAACCTAGGAGTATCCTGGGGGTCCAGAGATATAGTGAAAAACCAGTCTTTTAAGTCAAGAGTTAAAAGTCCTGAAACGTCAAACTTCTGTGTGGGGGTCCCCGTTGATCAGAACCCTGCAGCACCCCTTTTCATGGCCGCAGCTGGCACTGGCTGTGCCTGAGAATAAATCAATTGAGCAATATAAGTGCCTGTCAGTACTTCACATGGGGGCACGGGTGTGACTGTGCGACCCAAGTCCTGCAGGACATTATGCAATAACGCTTCCCAACATTGCTCTTGATCTGGGGCTATGATAACAGGGAAAGCTTTCAACCTATCTGTCTTTCCTGCTTTCCTAGCCTCCCTCCCAACAGTTGCGTGTGGATCAGGAGGGGACAAATCCGTCTCTTCTTCAGGGTTTATGCCTGGATCAAAAGGGCCGCCGGGATCCTCGGGGGGCAAGGCAGTAAAAACCCCATCCGATGGCGATGGCTGGGGAGCCGATGGAATTGCGGGCCTATCTTTAGAGCAACCAGCGGCTCCCTTGCCCTCGGGCAGACTGGGGGTATCAGAATTGCAATCTCAAAGTGGCTCTTTAGCGCTTCAAAGACTTTTCTCCAAGTCGGGAAGCAACACCGAATGCTGTCTTAATCACCCTTAGTAGCAGCATCCCATAGCTTCACCCCGATCCTGTCCCATACTTCAGGATTGTAAATTGTCCGATTTGTGATCGAGGGATCACTCTTGGTAGGCCATACAAGCTTCTGCTGTAAAATGGCAGCCGGCACCGTCTTTTCCCATTTTTTAAGAATAATTTGAAAAGTAACTAGGACATTCTTTTGTTCTGAGCTCATATTATTCCGTATGGTAACCCAATGGCCTACCTTGGTCTGGAGAAAGGCAATCAGAGCTGTCAGGAACGATGAATCCTCAGGTTGTGGCGCTTCTCTCAGCGCACCCATCTTATGGCTCTGATTGGCTAAGCACCTGTGTGAACGGTTAAAGAATGTTGTTGCAGAATGCTCTGTTAACATGTATAAATAGGGTAGTGCTTAATAATAAAGCAGACTAATAGCTTTTAACCACATTGGTGTGCTGTTATGTCTCTAGCGCGTCCTGAGAGTCCAGAGACTTCCCCACATTTGGCGCCCGAACAGGGACCCTTCGTGGGACAATTCAGGGAAGTGGACAATGGCAGGATGGTCACGACAGAGGTTGGCACCTTGTTGCAGTAGCTGGATTAGGCGCCGACGTAAGTGTTGCGGTTAGCTGGAAGCGGGGTCGCGACCCACCCTCTGTATCCACGATGGAGTGGGAAGCTGCGGAGAAACTGCTGTTAAGTATTCTCTCTAAGAGAGGGGAGCAGTCATCTCCTAAAGGCATGACCAAGCTAGTGCTTTGGGCTCGGAAGAAGGGACATTTGTCGGAAGTGGCGCTGATATTCAGCGTCGACGAATGGCGTGAAATTGGGGACCGCATGTGGGAATCAGTTATTAATGGTGGAAAGGAAGAAAAATTATTGCGACCCCTTGGCCCCTTGTGGAGGTCTATTATTAACTCTTTGAAAGCTATGCAAACCGAGCGACAGGTAGCTGCTGCAGCTATGCAGGCACTGGCTGGTACAACAACTAATTCAGCTTCAGAATTTGACGTGCCTGTTCGGGGTAACACACACCCTGTGTGTTCCTTGGCAGATCAGGTAAAAGCATCGGTAAAGGCAGCAGCTTCTGATCTCTCAAATGACACTGCTACTGAGTCATCTGCTGTATTGCAGCAGGATAAAGGGACTATATCTGGCATCACCCCTGATGGACACTGTAAGGAGCAGCCTCCTGCAGAATCAGAGAGCGACGATGGGGGTGAGGGATTGGAAAAACTGGATAGCGAAGTTAAAATATTAGCAGAGCGATTAAGTAACCTGGAGATCTGTATGCGGCAAACAAAGGGTATAGAGCCTGACCGAGGCTCTCAATTAGTGCCTTCTACGGGCCCCGTTCTGCCGTCAGCACCTGTTGCTCCATCGACTCACCCGGCAGCTGCTCCCTCACAGTGGTCAGGGGTAATCCGTGATGCTATATTGGAGGGACAATGGGAAACAGCTTCTCAAATCGCGTGTCCAGTGGTATATAATCAGCAGGGTGCACGATGGGAACCCCATGATTGGAAACTGTTACAACAAGCACGGAAAACAATTACAGAGCACGGCCTTAAAGCCGAAGCATCTAAACAAATTACTCAATGGATTTTTACTGCTGATGTGAATATGCCGAATGATATAAGAAATTTGGGTAAATTGCTATTATCACCATCAGAAAATTTATTGTTTCTCCAAGAGTGGTCCGATAGAGCACACCGTGAGGCTGCAACAGATCGGCAGCCTGCCGATCCGTTGTATGGCATTACAGCAGAAATGCTGACAGGGACAGGTCCCTGTGCCTCCTCTGACACACAGGTCACTTTCCCAGCAGCCTTTCATCGTTTGTCAGCTAGGATGGCACTGGAGGCAATTTTTGTTATTCCTGCTGGGAAAAAGGAGCCAACTTTTTCTGCTTTGCGTCAGGGAGTTACAGAACCATTTACTCATTATGTGGATCGAATGTGGGTAGCAATTCGGGACAGTGACTTGCCTGAAGAAACTAAACAGCAGTTATTTAGGGTTATGGTGCATGATAATGCCAATAATCATACTAAGAGTATATTAGCTACGCTCTCACAAGGGGCCACAGTTGAAAGCATGTTGCAGCGCGTAGCCCGAGTCGAGCAAGGTCGACAAGTGTCACAAATTGCCACCACTGTACAAACAGCTATAGCTAAATCATCACAAGGAAAGGGCAGGAGTGAGAAGCCTATATGCTTTCGTTGTGGTCTTGTCAGTCATATGCACCGCAATTGTACCAAAACAGTATGGTGTGATAAATGTCAACAGTCCACTCACTCTGCTCAGATTTGCCGCAGGGCGGGAAATGGTCAGCAGAGCGCAAAATTCGGTGCGCCCCGATACAAGTACCGAACACCAACTCGGAGGGTACCTCGATCAATACGTCCCTGGCACCCGAGGTAGTCTCAGAGTGGACGTGGCAACCGCAGTAGATGCCTATCTACATGATACCTCAGTCCACAAGGTGAAGTTAGTTGCCCATGGACCATTGTCTCAACATCAGCCTTTGCATGCTTTGCTGATGGGAAGATCTTCCCTGGGCTTATCCAATGTGATGCTAGCTCCGGGGGTGATAGATTCCAATTATGTTGGGCCAATATATGCATTGTTATATACTATCATCCCTCCTGTCTTTATCCCAGCTGGATCAAGAATTGCACAGTTAATTCCCATACCGGTCCAAACTCCTGCGAGGGACAGTCCTACTTGGGTAGGGGGTTTTGGGTCAACTGGCCCTCTAGCCTGTCTAACAACTTATCTAGGGGAACGGCCAATGATACTAGTAACATTGGCTTCTCAAGGTATCACTGTATCAGTAAAGGCTTTATTGGACTCAGGTGCTGATGTCTCCATTGTATCTACTGATGTTTGGCCTGCGCAATGGGCGGCCTCCCCTGTCACAAATATTAGTGGTGTTGGTGGTTCTTCTACTACAAAACGCTCTACGCACTTAGTGCAAGTTCAGCTTAAGGGAGAAAGAGTAGTCTCTCTCCTGTTACATGTTGCAGCGTTGCCCAATGGTTTGCAAATGTTAGTTGGGTCGGATATTCTGTCCCAAATGGAATTAGGGTTTACAAATCAGGATTAGTCTAATGGTATTGGCGCGGCCCACCTGTTCCATCAACTGGAAACAGATGAGGCAATAGGGTGGAACAGTGGCCATTGTCAAAGGGGTGTTTAGAAATTGCCAGGCATTAGTACAGGAACAACTTCAAGCAGGTCTATTCGACCTTCACTAGTCCTTTGGAAAACATCAATCTTTGTTTATTAAAAAATCGGCAAATGGCGCCTGCTCAGACCCCGGAAGATAAATGATCAAAATGGAAGCGATGGGTGCCCTTACAATCTGGTCTTCCTTCACTGCTATGTTACCGCAAGGTTGCATATATTGGTTGTAGACCTTAAGGATTGTTTTTTCAAATTCCTATGCTGAACAAGATTGTAAGCGTTTTGCTTTCTCTGTGCCCATCAAAAAGCGGCCACTTTCGGTTGATGGGTTGTGTTGCCCAAGGTATAAGAACTCCCCCATAAGTGTCAACTATTCGACCGCAGCCTTGAACCTATTCGAAAGCAAACCCTCATATGATCATTTACCTTTAATGAAAACGAATCAAGATCATAGAATCACAAGGGGGAAAACGACCTTAAGATCACTAGTCCAACCTCTTCACACTAGCACGCCCCCAAACCTACAAACCAATTCTCGCAGTTCTCGTCCAACGCCTCTTGAACACTGCCAGGATGGGACTCCCACCCTTCCCTGGGCAGGCCATTCCATCCTGACCACTTTTGTAAAGAAATTTTTCCCAAACCTCCCTAACCATTTCCTTCCTTCAAAACCTGGGAAAAGGAAACCCCCCTTCAAACCATTTAGGAAGGGAGGCCCAAAATAAGGTCTTCCCTAGCCCCTTTTTCCCTAAACAACCCAATCCCTCACCCTCCTCAAAGGAGTGCTCAAACCCCCACCACTTCTTTGCCCTTCCCTTTGGAACCCGCTCCAGGGCCCAAGTTTTCCCGTAGTGAGGGGCCCAAAAACTAACACAGTATCGGGTCGGCCTCCCAGTGCTGAGTACAGGGGGTGATCACCTCCCTGTCCTGCTGGCCAACATTTCAAAAAGCCAGGATGGACTGGCCCTCTTGGCCACCTGGGCACACTGTCGGCTTCATGTTCAGCCGAGCATCAACCAAACCCCCCCCAGGGCCCTTTCCCTTCACCAAAATCACCAGCCCATGTCCCCAAGCCTATAGCCTGCATGGGGTTGTTGTGCCCAAGTGCAGGACCCCGCACTTGGCCTTGTTGAACCTCATATTCCCCGCCCACTCAGCTTTTGTCCCTTGAAAGGGCCTCCCTCCCTCGGGCCCCCCCCACCCTTAACTTGGTTCTCTGCAAAATTATGAGGGTACACTAACCCCCGCTAGGTCATCAATAAAGATATAAACAAAAGGCCCAGTACCGACCCCTGGGGGACACCACTTGAACCAGGGCACCGGGATTTAACTCCAAACCACCCAAACCCCTTGGCCCGCCCTCCAGCCATTTTCACCAAAGGAGGGTTCTTCCAGGCCCGGGGTTCAACCACCCCGGGCCTGTGGGAACCTGTCAAAAGGCTTTTCAAGCCGGTAGAAACTCAACAGCCTTTCCCCACTACCCAGGCTGGTCCCCAAGTCATAGAAGGAGATGAGGTTTTGGCAAGCACGACCCGCCTTTCATGAACCCGTGCGGGCGGGCCTGACCCCTGGTCCCACATACATGCCATACGATCCCCCCAAAATGATTTGGTCCATTACTTTCCCCCCGGAACCGAGGAGGCGCAGGGCCTGTGTTTCCCTGGTCCTCCTTACGGGCCCTTTGAAGTGGGAGTACAAGCAAAGCCCCAATCCCTCTGGGACCCTCCAGTTAACCAGGAGCGCTGACAGATGGCCGGAAGCGGCCAGCAATCACCCCTGTCAGCCCCTCAGCAAACCCGGGGTGTAGGGCCCACCGGTCCATGGACTTGTGACAGTCCAGACGAGGGGAGTTCTCTGACTGTCTCCACCTGAACGCGGGGGTGCTTCGAGTAGATCCCAGACTCCGACAGGGCATAAAATGCCCAGGGATAACGGTCTGGCAAAGGCAGAATGTAAAAAAGGCATTGAGGACCTCAAGCCTTCCCTTGTCCTCATGGGCCCCCATTCCCTGCTGCATGAGTAAAGGGATGAGAATTTTCCTTGGTTCTTCTTTGCTGGTTGATAATTTTATTAAAGGATTTTTTTTATTGTCTTTTACTGCAGTGGCCAATCTGAGTTCAAAGTGGGCTTTTGCCTTCCTAATTCCTCCCTGCATAACCTAGCTACTTCCTTTAATCTCCCCAACTAGCCGTCCCTTCTTCCAGAGGCTAACTCTCTTTTTCTCCCTGACCCAGCATTTCCCGGCTACCACCCGGTCCACCTACCCCTGCGGCTTGCCTTCGGCACTCAGGGCAGGGCCGTTCTTGGCCTTAAGTTTGTCTTGGGGGTTTTCCGGCTTCCTGGACCCCCTTCACCCTTAAGAGTGACTCCCAAGGGGACCCGTGCACAACCCCCTGAACGACAAAAGTCTGCCCTCTGGAAGTTCAAGAAAGTAGTTCTGTGGCAATCTTTGACACTTTCCAAGAATAGAGAATTCTACAGTTCTAGGTCGCCTTTGCCCAAGCGGTCCCCAACCTTCACATCTCCCACCAGTCCTTCCTGTTACGAAGATCAGGTCAACGGACCCACCCTGGTAGGCCTCCACCTTTGCATAAGGAAGCTACCTCCACGCACTCTAAAAACCCCTGGACGTTCCCTCTGTGCTGTATATACTTCCAACATATTCAGGGAAGTTGAGTCCCCCAGGAACAAGCGCTGGCGATCGCGTGACTTTTTCTGCGAGTGCTCAAGAAAGCTTCATCCAATTTCACCTGGTTAGGCGGTCTATAGCGACCCCCCCAAGAGGCCGCCACACAGGGGCCTTCCCCTGATCCTTACCCAAACACTCCAGTCTGTCATTACGAACCCCAAGCTCTTCAAACAAAAAACAGTCTTTGTAAAAGGGCCACACCCCACCCTTCTTTTCCTCGTCTATCCCTTCGAAGGCTTGTAACCATCATCCACCTCCGTCAGGGGAGTGGTCCCACCCAGTTTTCAGTAATAGCAACAAGGTTCATAATTCGCCTGATTCCACTCACTTTCCAACTCATCCTTCTTGTTGCTCATGCTGCGGCATTGATATAATACACTTCAGTCAGTCGTCTGCCCCCCCCCCAGCTTAATCAGTTCCTTAGGCCATCTTTGCGGGGCCTGGTTTGTCCCCTTTCCCCCTTCAAGCTAGTTTAAAGCTCTTTCTAAAGCCCCCGCTAGCTCTTGCCTAGTATTCGTTGCCCCCTTAGAGAAGGCGGGTTCCACGGACAACAACAGGCCGGGGACGGGTAAAAAACCGGCCCCGTGATCAAAGAATCCAAAGTTTTCTGGCTCAACACCAGCCCTCCGACCAATTATTCATTGCTGTTTTTTCCAATCCCGCTCGGTGTCCCTTATGCCCCCCGAAAGGTTGAGCAAAAGATCCTTGAGCTCCCGCTGCTTGAAACAACGCCCTAAATCCCCTGAAATCTTTTTTTCATGGTTCGTAGCTTTTGACAAATTTCTCACTGCCCACCTGAACGAAAGGCAACGGGAAGTAGTCTGATGACCAAAACCAGTTAGGGAGTTCCCGGTTTATGTCCCTGCCCGAGCCCCGGAAGGCAGCACACTCCCGACGGAAACCCGGGTCGGTCTGCATATGGGTCCCCCGTTCCTCTGAGGAGGGGGTCACCCCACCACGACCACCCCTCTTTTCTTTTTGTGGAGGCGGTTCAAGGCGTGGGGGGCCGCCACGCCCAGGTTCTCTTTTAGCAATCCCCTCCCTTCACCCTCCCCACCTCCCCTTTACCTCCGCAATGGAAACCCTGTTGCTTAGAGGGAGGTGGGAAGGGGTAGGCAGGCGGGGGGTTCCCGTGAACCGAGTAGGGACTTTCTTCCAACCTTCCCATCTGTCGGGTCGGTCCAACTGAGACGGGCAGGGGGCCCCATTACCTTTCTGGGGGTATTTTTCCCTGGAACCCTTTCTCTAGGTGAGCCAGCAAAGTGCTCCCCAGTCAATCTCCCTCTCACATTCCCTATGGTCCCTAAAGTCTCTGTGCCTCCTCCTTGATTCCACCACGAGGCGAGTAGCTCGCCCCGGCCTCACTCTCGCACAGTGGAGTCCCTGCCCCCTCCCCATGCGCAGAGGCTCAGGCACTCCCTGCAGCCAGAGACCTGAACAGGAACTTTCTTGGCAGCTCTCCGTCGGGTTGCCCGACTTCTTAGAAAAAGCCCGCGTCTAGTGGAGACCATGTTCTGGCTGTGGTCTCAGGTACCAAGGAAAGGAAAGGAAAGCAAAAGCCGGGCTTCCGACAAGGAGGAACCCAAAGTTTTAGGTTCTTACCACAAAACCCCCCCCCAACGCACAGAGTTCACCTTTGGGAAAGCGGGCTGTATCGTCACTCAACCTCCTCTTTCACAGCTAGCAAAACAATGGTTTCTCACCTCGTGTGCCTTGTGGGTGGAAGCTAGTTTTCCACCCTCCTCGAAGCTATTTAAAAAAGCGCTATCGGTGTGAAGGTTTTTAAGGGCGGGTGTTAAAAACCGTGCTGCTAATGTGCCGGGTCCACCCCCCGGTGTCGGAGCCTGCCCACTACCTGCCAGCCCCCGCACAAGCGTAGTGCTGTTGCGCCTCGAAAAGAGCCTTAGAAAAGCCTTAAAAAAGCCCTAAAAAGAGCCTTTTGGTTGGCCTTTTTAGTCCAGATCCCTGCCAGCGCAGACTTAACCTGCCAGAAGCTAGTCTCCCACAGCAATCAATGACATACTGTGCGTCAGGAACGCCTTTTGAAATAGCTGGGAAATGCAATTAATTCCCCTCTCTCTCAATTTGGCCTTTGGTGGCACTGGAAAAGTGCAACGCCCTTTCCTATGTTATATCGGGGTTGGAAAATTATCAGATGTATGATATACCCTCAACTGTGAACTGGAAATTGCTTTTCCACACTCACTGACTTACAAATCTTTTAGGTCACTTACAATGGTTTACGGGCCATCGGTTGGCATTTTCCTAAGCCAATTGGAACCATTGTTACAGTTGTTAAGAGGAAAATGTGCAACGATGCAATCATACGACGCCTGGGGTAACAGGCTCTAAATTCAGATTTCTGCCCAAATTCCATTGCAGTTAGTTATCGTCGTCTTTATGACCTCTCCCTTGTGTGTATTTCCAGGAGAAGCGCTTTGCAGCCCATTGTCAAGGGAAAGAAAGGCTCTTCTTTTTCAAAAACAGGCCTGAAAACGTCCCTACTTCTCCTTTGTGTTTTTTTTTTTTGCTGGAATGGGTTTCCCCCCCCTGCTCAGGGCCCGGTCACTTTGATGACTCGTATGAATAGTAGCGCTGATTTGTATGGGCAGAACAGAGTTCTCTCATAGCGGGGGCAAGAACCTGACGATATTTGTTTTACCCTTACTTCGCGGTGGGTAAGTTGGGGTACCGTAAACCCTCCCTCCCTTACAGTTTGGCTTTAGAAGGATATCCTGGCCATCTGCAACGAAGCCCAGATAGCGAATAGCAGTTTCTGGAAAAAAGGGACTGGATTGGAATACCTCGGTAATTCGAAACACCGGGTGGATGGTCGACAATATAACTGAGCTGGGCGCCGGAAGCCACAAAGCGTCTGTGGGTTGGTGGGCAATAGTGGAAGCATCGTTTTGGCCAACGGAGCCACGGGAAGCTTACAAACTAGGAATTAAAAGGCGTTTTTAGGGCCTTTTACTGCATGGGCCAAAATGAACCTCTAAATGTTTGTAAACTGATTCCCTCTCGCGGTGGCGATGTCAAAGAATTGAGGATGCCCATATTAAGACAAACAAGAATTGTTCTTATCTCTCTGTTTTTACGTCTTAAACATACGTTGAGGCAAAGAAAGGAAAAATATGTGTCATCCACATTCGGCCCCAAATACCCTTGGTTTAGGGGGAGGGTAATGCTGTTGCTGATAAATTAGTTATGGTGACCCCTTTAATCTGTTTGTGCTGCTCGGCTCTCCTGAAAATGTTTTCATCAAAAGCCCGTATTTTACATAGAAGTTTAATATTGGTGGAATGATGCAAGGTTGAATAGTTCAAAACATATCCCAGTGCAGTTACCTAAGGGGTGGCCTTGGGCTGGGGACCTAATCCCCGAGAAATTGAAAAGCATTGGAAAGTGTGGCAAACGGATGTCACCCCTATTGCAGAGGTTTGGTCGATTGCGATGTGTTCATGGTCACTATCGACACTTACTCTGGATTTTATGGGCTTTCCCCTTAGCGGGGGAATCTGCTAGATATGTATTAAACATTGTTTATGTTTTGCTATCATGGGAGTTCCCAAAACAAATTAAAACAAAGAAAGGGCCCGGCCTAAAGCGCGTCATCAAATCCTTTTTTCAAAAGTGGGGGGTTCAACATAAGTTCGGGATCCACATACCCTTAGGTCAGGCTATTATAGACTGGGCATGCTACCTAAAAAAAACACAACTAAAACCAAATGGGTGATATACGTGATATCTGGATCACCTCTGAGGCTCTTTTCCCCTTAATTTCCCTTTCGTCGAGGAGGCTCATTGGACCTGCTTAGCCTTGCCATTCAGGCACTAGTATAGGAATTCTGAGCTGCAAAGTATCTTACAAAGATCCATTGACTGGAGATTGAAGGGCCCAAGACCATTATATTTGAGGAAGAGGGTTATTTTTGTCTTTCCACAGATGTGGCCTATTTTGGATTCCCTGCTCGCAGTGTTTCCCTTTGGCGTGGAACGCTATAACCCGGACCAAATCCACCCATAGCAAAATGTGGGTTTTACCTGGGCTAAAACAACAGGCTGGACCGACTTCCCTGCTTGCGCTTGTTCTGCCACTGATCCCTTCCAAATTTGTTTTTAGGGATGCTGTTTTTCTCAATGTTTCTGACTTTTTTGCTTACTCTACAGGAGTTGCAATTCGGATACTCGGGAGTTCTTTCAAGCTTCTTAGGAGTCTCAATACCACTATACCCCGGGACTCACAGGAGTTAAATCTTCTTGGGAAATCAAAAGATGGTAGCACATCAAGGGATGGAAGAAACATGTTTTTTATTTTGGAAAATACCAGGAAACTTTGGGGGTCCTGTTCATTGGTAAATTCCTATTTTTCTCTCACTTTCCAGAACATGCGTGACTCCACTCTAAAACAGCGCCAGGTGCATTGGCGTCCTTATACCAGGGGGCTGTTGCGGAAAGTCACGGAACCCAAAAAAAGAACGGGTCAGGATGTGAAATGAGGACAAAACTGAAACCGGCTTGAAAAACCCTGAACTCATAATGATTGGGATTGTGGGTTTCTTATTATTTGGTTTTGGTTTTTAACTTGTTGTATTCCAATAGCGCGTGTAACGTTGTTTGTGGGTTTTTATTTTTTTTATTATTTTTTTTTTTAGTAATAGATTGAATGTGAATTAACAATTTAATGTTACTAATGCTGAAAATCTATGGAAAGGCTATTTTAATGTATTAGAGCGCTAAGACAAAACCTGGAAAGGAATCCCAACAAGGGAGACCCCATATTATAGAATGATTAACCTTTTTTTCAATCCCACTATTCAGGAATTTAAAATAGATAGCAGCCATGAGACAAAAGGCACACGCTAAAAGTTAACCTTGATAGTTCATTCGGCAAGAGATTTCCATTTGGGCCTCTGATCCCCACCTGGCCTGCGGATGCTTTACCAAATGGAAAATCCCTTCAGACCCGAGAAGAAAAAAAAAAGAGAGAATCTGTTGGGTGAGAGAGGAAAAGTTTGCACCTTGAAGCAGGGGGACACCCTGCTGGCCTGCCTATCGCTTCACCCCTTTTTCGCAGGTTGTTGTTTCTCGAGGGTCAGTAATAAAATGCCCTAGTTCTATCGGCATGCAAAGTTCTTTAAACATTAATTTTTTATTGCCCAAAGGATAATCAGAGATCTAAAAGCATTGTTCTAAAAATCTTAGTGATTTTTCAAATCAATAATCAGAATACATAAAAGTTGAAGACCCTTTCAAAGCAGTTGAGATTAAACAAACGGGCCCCTGGGATTTTTTTTCCAGGTTGCAGAAAGTTGGACTGGACCAACCATGTGTTGTTCTTTTTAGTGGTTAACGTATTTTTGTCATGTACTAGTTTTTGCCCTTGTCTCCTTCCAACTTATGTTTGTCAATCAGGCCTTGTTGAGGTTATAATGTTAGTTATTAATATAATATGTTATTTTTTAGTTGGTAGAGTTTCGCAAATAAACAAAAAAGGGGGAAAGTTGGGAACGTAAGGAAAAAAAAACTGTTCAGAGCGCAGCTGTGGAGCCGGGGGGGCTCACGAGCAGCAGCTGCGGGGGCAAGTAAGCGGGCATGGGAACCAAGGACACCTTCAAAAGAAGAAAAAAACTCGTTGGCTAAGAACCGTGTGGAACGGTTAAAGAATTTGTTGCGAATGCTCGTTAAATGTATAAATAGGGTAGTGCTTAATAATAAAGCAGACTAATAGCTTTTAACCACATTGGTGTGCTGTTATGTCTCTAGCGCGTCCTGAGAGTCCAGAGACTTCCCCACAGCAGGTTGATTATATCACCTTGCCACGATCTTGCAGTGGTAAGCGTTACGTGCTTACTATGGTAGAGGCAACCACTGGGTGACTTGAAACATATGCAGTACCAATGCTTCTGCCTGAAACACCAGATTAGGTCTTGAGAGACAAGTCCTGTGGCGACGTGGCACTCCAGAAAGAATTGAGTCAGATCATGGGACTCATTTCAAAAACTGTCTTGTAAATACTCGGGCCAAAGATCATGGCATTGAGTGGATTTATCATATCCCCTATAATGCACCAGCTTCTGTTTAAATCGAACGATACAATGGATTGTTAAAAACCATGACGATAGCAATGGGTGGCAGAACATTTAAGCACTGGGAGAATCATTGGCGAAGCCACCTAGTATCAAACTAGGGATCTATCAATCGTGTTGGCCCTACCCAATCCAAGCTCCCTACATTCATAGAGGGAGATAAAGTCCCTTAGTACATGTAAAGGCATAGGAGAAAGCAGTTTGGGGTCCTGTCTGCTCTCTGGAAAGTCAAACCTGCTTCATGGAATGCTTTTGCCCAGGACCTGGGTCCACTTGGTGGGTGATGCAGAAAGATGGGGATATTCAGTGTGTACCACAAGGGAATTTGATGTTAGCAGAGTACGGTCAGTAATTCCATGTATGTATATTTGTGTGTGTGTGCTTAATGCTTGTTTAATTTTTTTTTTTTTTTTTTTTGCTTGTATATATATTAAGCATGATATAGTGATGTGGAATAAGGGGTGGAATGTCATGGTTTTATGATGTTTGGTTATCAGCATTCCACATCATAAACATCATGTAGTGTTCTAGTTCTTAAAGATTTAATGCTGCAGGTCCCGGTACTTGTTACAGAAGAGAAGAACAACTACATCCCCCAGAGGACTGTTCACTGTTCTGTTATCATTTCCGCTCTGAGAGAAAAGATAAAAGGCCTTTGTAGGTCACCTGACAGCCCTTTGTTTTTTTGATTGTCTGACTCGTCTCTGTTGCGTGTGCCATCTCATCACAGCATTAGAGTAAGGTCTTCGGCTTTTGGAAACTCTCTCTCATTTAATTTGATTTATTAGCTTCAATTCTAATTATATTGTATCATATTGGATTATAGTGTATTATCATGCATTCCAATATCTTATTTAGTAAATTAGTTTCTTTCTTCTCAGATTGGTGCCGCTGTTTTGTTTTTAGACCCATCTCTCTATCCTTTTCCTCATTTTCCCTTTTACCCTTTTCCTGGGCACAGATCCGTGTGTCCCTCTGCCCCACTAGTCACAGACCAGGCCAAACCAGCCTGTAAACCATTGTCACAAGTAGAAGAATAGTAAGTGTCAGTCACTCCCTGCTCCCTATCAGTAAACTAATCCATCAACTAGAGACACAAGGAGTGATCAGCAAGACTTGCTCATTGTTTAACAGCCCCATATGGCCAGTGTGATTAGCCAATGGGGAGTGTAGGCTGACAGTGGACTATCATGGTGTCATGGTTTTATGTTTTTTTGATTTTCAGTATTCCACATCAAAACATCATGTACTGGAATTAAAGTGTTAATGCTCCAATTCTACATACCTATCCCATACTAGGGAAGTCATGGGATTGACCCTTCCGGGTGGGGCGGTCCTCTTACGGCCTGGCAGGGGTGCGGAGGGTGCTTTCCTACCGTTCCAACTTTTAGGTTTGACTCGGTCCAGGAACTCTCTCTCCTATTTATTTGATTTATTAGTCTCAATTTCAATTCGATTGTATTAATTGTGTTATCTTTGATTCCGTTAATTTAGTAAAATAAGTTTTTCCTCCATAATTTTTCACTGTTTTTTTTTTTTTTTTTTTTTTTTTTTTTTGGGGGGGGGGTGGGGGGGCGGGGCCCGCCCCCGTCACGGGGCATAAATTTGATCTATTAACTCCGTGACAGATTTGGTGGAGAAGCGGGCATACTCTTTTTAGCTTTTAAATGAATCTCCTCTCTCTCCTTAAGGCTTTGTTAGGGAGCGTTTCAAGTTCAGGTTTTGTGCTGGAAAACTTGACCTTGAAAGACCAGGCGACTGCCAGTATTCGGGGATTTGTAAACTTTGAGCACGCTTACGGGTATCCTTTTTTTTTTTTCCCCCCCCTCTCTTTGTTACTTCAATTCATTAACCCCTTTGAGCAAACCACGAGGAACCCACTTTTTTCGTGGGAGCGCTGAGTAAGGGATTAAAAGCATGGTGTTTACTTCGCGACCTACGGCCAATCATTCAATGTCATAATTACTTGTTTGTGGAATTGGGTTTTCATTAACCCCAAAAAGGGCACTGCGGAGAACACCTGGGATGGTACCTATATTGGTACCTTTGCAATGTGGTATGAAGAAAATTTACCGCATCCCAGAGGAAGGCAATTTTACAAACAACTACATCCCAAATGGAATAGCTAATTTTAAAAACACACAATGTTCAAACCATTTCCAGGCTTTCCTCTCGGTTTGCGACGTTTTTTCCAATACTGGTTAAGCCATGCTTGTGGGCGGCCCTGGTTTCATATAAATCTCCCGAATGTATTCCAATACAGGAGTATAAGCAGAAGGATCCCTCCTCCAAACCAAGAAGGCTGACTGGGCAGGGAAATGGAGAGGTTTTGGAAAAATCTTAAAGCATGGGGAACCCGCAATGTCATGGGATTTCACTCTTGAACACTGTGGGATCCCGAGAAACTTGCCAGTATTTGAGTCAGGGACTGGCGGCTTACTAACAAGAGGTACAATTATTTGGAGTTTGGCTTGGGTTACCGTGCCCCATACAATACTGTTCTGGAGAGAGAGAGTTTTCCGACGAGGTTTCAAGCCAAAGGGGAGACTCCAAGCAAATCTGACAATTACAGGAAAAACCAGAACAATATCATTGCCCCGTGGAAAGGCAAGAAATAAACGAGTGTCCCGTTTCTAAACGGAAAAAAGAAGAAGAGGAGGGGAGGTGGAGGAAATCCAGGTGAGGGGCCCTCCTTGGAACCACCAACATCAAGAAAGGCAAAAGGAAAAACAAAAATGGAAAGAGAGTGATGAAGAGGAAGTCTCTATTACTACCTCGGCCTCTGAAGAGATGCAAATCCAAGGCCTCAAGAAAGGATTTTAAACCAACCCAATGAAAACCTCGTTTCCTGGTTATTCGCTGTTGGGACGGCGGGGGGCCAGTAGTTTCTCTAAGGTAAGAAGCTCGCCAACTAGGACCATTGCCAGAGATCCAACTATTGCAAGGAATTATCGGATTTTGGATGGGGCCTGCCTCCCCTGGGAACGAATGTTAATAGCCTGAAGGAAAGGACCCCTTCAAAGAGGCTTGAAGCCTATATAAAAGGTGGGATCAGTTAAAAGGGTATCCGTATTTGAGGGAAGCACCGTGGTGGAAATGTTGTATGACCCTAATTTGTTCCTAACGACCCCGCAAGACCAGGACCCGGAAAGGGGACCGCCTGATATATGGGCAGAAACTCACACAACACACCAGAAGATACGCCCTACCTAATGGCACATCTACAGATACCAGGACCAACAAGAAACCCCTTATTTTTGAATTGATTCTTACGCTCCAAAGCTATAACAACAGCTAAACCCCCAACTTCACGCTTCCATTCCGCCTCTCACAAATGACACCAATAAGAAATGCAAAAAGAGCAGGTCTTACTGTGAATCGTGACAACCGTAGGTTCAGAAACGCTTGATGAAGTAGAATAATCAAAAAGGTCTAATGAAGGGCTGATAAAACTAATGCGGACCAATAATTAAAGAATAACCTCCTTCCAGTTGCTCTCAAAATCTCAGTGTTAGAGGCAAACGTTCCAACTCCGTAAGGAATCCTACATCGCGAATTGCCTTGTGGCGTTACTTAGGTGACCATGGAGAAGACATGAGGAAGTGGCAAGGACCAAGCACCCTGACACGGCACAGGGAGAAATTACAAAGCGATCAACCGCAGTGCAGTTGTCCAGCCCAAGGCAAGAAGAGGGGCCCGCCCCAGTCGGGGGGTTTAAAAAAGGGAATGAGTTTAGGACTGTGTGGATTGATGGCCTGGCAATCAGAACCACAAAATATAAGGGTTGGTGGAAACCGGTGACATGCACCGAGCCCCTCGACTTATAAGGGGACAGAACAATCCATATTTTGGAGTGACTGGGGGCTCTAAGAATTGAGGTTGGAGGCCGAGGGGAAAATAAGCCTCACTGGAGGAACGCAAAGCAACCTATTGGACTGGTCCCGGGGCTCATGTATTTTTATTTATTTAAAGAAAGGGGATTTTTCAAGGATCCAAGGGGTTCGAAGGCCTTTTGGAAAGCGCTGTGACCAAACAACATTAAGAGCTGTCTTTTTGCCTGGCCTGTCAGAAAGATCCGTCGTTGTGGGGTTGTCAAGTAAAGAGCACAGGTACCGATTGCTACAAAACCCTGCACGGCGGGCAGACCGCACCAACGGTTCCTTGCCCCCCCTTCATAAGTTGTTCGTCAACTAAGGCAGGGAGGATCAGCAAACCCTCACCCTTTAAAGCCCCCATATGGCCGGGCAAAGCCAAAGGGAGGGTGGGCTAACGATTAAACCCGGTGGCCTGGAAAAGTACACGGGTGTGGCTCTGTTAGAACTCCGGTATGAACTGGAGTCAAAGGCAGCATGGTATGCACAATTGACATTCTAATGCTTTTCTCTTTTCCTTTTGGAGAAGTGGGCCACATTTTGCTTTCACCTGGAGGGGGTTCTAAATTTGGAACCGTTTGCCCCAGGGGTGGGAAACACACCAACCATTTGCCAGGTTGATCCAACGCATTGAGACTGAGCACTTTTTTTGATTATATTGTTGTGTGGGGGCATAGCGAAGTAGTTTCACAAAAGGAGAGCGAATAATCCAATTTTTCCCGTGGTTTTGCATAACGGACAAAGTGAAAGACCTGCTAGGGATTCAGTTTCCTGGATAAGTGGCAAGGGTCGCACACCAACAGATGTGATCAACAAATCACCGTTTCCCCACCCCACTATAAGAAAATAACACAATTGTTTTTCTGGGTGTGTGGGTTTTGGAGAATGATTTCCCAAAACTATAGCTTATTTAACCCCCCTTTATATTGATGTGAATGAAGAATGGTTTTACTGGGGCCTGAGCGAGAGGTTTTAACGATTAAACAGGAGATAGCCCGTGCCTTGCCTTAGGGTCAGTAGGACGGCAGGGGTATAAAGATATCCCTATCTCTGCTGGAAGAAAGGTCCCCCTTATTTTTGGGCAGGGCCCCAGGGAACCCGGGCCGACCCCTGGGATTCTGGATCGAGCAACAGGGGTCTGAGAGTTGCTACACTCCAATGAAAAGGAGACTTAGCCACTTGAGGGGGTTCGGGGCTTCTGAAATACGGTACTGAAAAAACGCTCCTTTGGCACCCTCAACTACCAGTGCTGAAATGGATGTTTAAAGGGAAAGGTTCCTTCCACCCTCACGCAAACTGATGCCCCTTGGAGTAATGGGTTGGTTGATTAGCAACGAGCACGGATGGGGACCTCAGCCGTCCAGGGATCCTAGAGTCATCATGGCTTGCCTGAGGAAAAAGTTTGGAAACATTGGGGGGGAATCCTTTTTGTTTTTTTTTTTTCCAAAGCTTTGTTTCTGAGTATTTCTTGGACTTGTTAGGAAATGGTGAGGGTTGCTGGTGGCAACAACACCACTGTGTGGACAAATTTTATGTTTGCCTTAGAAAGTGTGCTCAGGAGGTTTACTGGCGGAAGTTTCCTTGACTAAATAAACTCCACTCGCTAGGGAAACTGGGGGATAGCCCATTGTTCCTTTAAGGCAAGAACAAGTTTGGGCGTCCTTGGCTCCCTCTTATCGCTGGCAAGGCCAGGAAAAGGAACAAAGGGTTTCTTGCTAAGATCCCCAAAGCCAAAGCTGCCACTCCAAGGGAAAGTGACTCAACATTTGGTTTGGCTGTCACTTCAAAGACCGCTGACTCGACCATTTGAAAAGCCTGAAAGGGGCCATCATCACCTGGTCGTCGCCATCGTCGTTGTCAACAAAAAACAACCCCCGATACCCACCGTATTGAAGCGTAACTGAACTACAAACCTTGTGGATCCATGGTGGTGACATGTCCCCCTTGCTTCCTAAAAGACCCTTGCTTCTTCTTTTCTTACCTTTTTCTATCGCCCTCCTTTCCCTTCCCCCATTACCCTAAATTCAAATAGCGTCCGTCCTTCCCTTCCCCATCTCCCAATTAAACATCGTAATAACGGGGACCCAACATTGAACCTTGTTTTTAATCTCCGCCGGGGAATAGAATTAAAAGAACCTCCTTCCCTCTAAATCGGAGGAGAATTTTTTTAATGGCGTCACGGGGGGGGTCCCCCCCGTGAGGTGTTGTCCTTCCAGATATAGTCTGAAACTTTTCTTTGTGTGACCCCGGAGTTGCAGGAGCGATATTTTAAAACTTTAAACGTGAATCCTTCTCCAGGAAGACCCCTCCATATTCGAAACTTTACTTTTTATGTGTATACCTCTCGGGGACGATGATTTATTTTGTTACGTGTGTGCCCCTCGGGAAAGACCTCTCTCTTTGTTGATTTAAGTATCTTTAACCTTAGTGTGAAATTTGAACTCTTTTGTGTGCTTCCCCAAGAAAGGGAAAATGATTGGGCATCGGGCTTTTTTAGTAGGTGTTGTGTGCCTCTCTGGGGGGGAGGAAGGGAGTTACCCGAACCTTTTGAATACGTAACCTCCTCCTCCCTTAGTGTAGTCTTTCGCGTATTGAAAAAATGGTGACGCCTTGCCACCAAGAAAATGAAGAGATTATTTGAATCTTTTAGAAAAAACAGGTGCTCGACCTCTTTTAGGATGGATTGGGCACGGCAGAAAACGGTATAACTTGCAGGTTTTCGGACCGATTGTGTTACAAAAGAGGCTCACCCGGCGGAAAAGGAAAAGTCGTTTATTTGTGCAGTACTTGGGGCTCCCTTTAAAAAGCTGCCGGGGGGTTCCGAGATGAAAAGCATTCGGCGAAACCCCAAACAGAAAGCCAAGGAACGTTAAGAACCAAAAATTGGTAAAAACTCTAAAAATAATATGAACCTGGGAACGTTAAGAAAGAGAGAAACGAATTCGGCTTTGTTGCAAATGGCTTTTTAAGGAACTGTTAACGTTAAGTGCCAGCGAAACTGTCACCATAGTTTGCCTCAAAAAAAAACTTTTCCTTTGGGAGGAACACAAGAAATAAAGGAAAAGTTTAAAAAAATTAGAAATGCCAATAGGCCCCCTGCGCCCTTTGATAAAAAACCCGAAATACTTCGAAACAGTGAGGATCTAGATCCTCGATGAAGTTAAGGGGAAATTTCCCTTTCAGCCTTGAACTAGCAAAAATTTAAAAAGATTTTAAGCCGTTCCCAAACGAAATCGAAAAGAGTTGGTTTGGGGGGTTAGCCCACGGTGGAGCCAGTTTGCAACAGAAAAGGAAGCGGGGGTTATTGGGGACCAGGAGTATTTTTAACTCTGGCAACAATCGTGGCTCCGGTTTCTTTAACCACAGGGCTGCCCTATTGGGCGGTGGTCTCAAACCCTTTAGAAAGGGGAGTCCCTTGCTAATTGGAACCGTTGTCAGTTAGAGGAGTGTTCAAAAGGCTGGCTTGTCTCCAATGATGTATGATAGAAAGCTGCAGCCAACCAATGAGTCACCTATGTGATCTGCGATCCTGAAAGGAGACCGGCCTAATTAGGGGGGCTTCCGAGTCGTTAAAACCTTAGGTAACAACTCAAGGAAAAATCAGGTAAGCCCAGGGAGAGAGAGCCCGGGCCAGCGTGGAAGGAACAGTAACCCCCAACCATCTGCAGTGGATTCAAAGTAGGAAGGGGGGGAAGTTGCCCAGGATTAATTAATATGGGAGAAAATATGGGCCAGTGGTTTCTTCCTCCAAAATTTAGCCTGGGAAGTAAGACTTGCAGCGGTCGCCTTCCCCTAGGCCACCAGCCCAAAGCTCAGTGGGCTGGGCGGGTCTCATTGCCATAAAACTGGTAGGCGAAAATTTGCAAAACTTCATTGTCTCTGGACAGGGCTGGCTAAAAGGTTTCCACGAGATCGATGAATGGTTGCCCTGTAAGTTGAAAATTAGTAATTGGTGGCCGAACAAAACTCAGGGATCTTGAGGAAAGCAGAACCCAGGTCCTGGGGCCCCTCCCCCCCAGGAACCTGAATGGCATCCAAGCCATTGGAAAAATTTGGGTCTTCGCCCCCCAAGGACGGGGTGGGGGCGGGTGAGGGGGATGATTAGAAAGCTCACAACAAAGGGAAACCAGTCCCGATTTAACACCTTCTTCCAAAGGCCTCACCATCTTGCCAGTTACCCTGTGAGTCCGATTCGGGCTGATAATAGGGAAAAACCCTTTATCTCCCTGGCCGACTGTGTCGATTGACTCAGCAAACCGAGGCCAGTTTCCCTAACCTTAAAAGTCCCTTAACAAATACCTTGGAAGGGCTAAAGGACCCCTGAAAAAGGAATCGAAACAAACTTGCTGGATTGCTCCCTCATTTTTTTAACCATGTTAAACAACCCCAAAAAGGGCAATTTGGGTGTCTTGTTTTATTTTATGAAGCCCCCGTGGGACCCTTTGACGAAGCAAAATGATATAGCTGATTTTAACCATTTGTTTTGTGAAGAAATTAAGATTTGATCATGCTAAAATGAATATACCTTTATTACACTTTTTGGTTGCAATAGTTTTATTTTTGTGCGTTGTGAGTGCGGGTGGGTAACTGAATTGTTCTTGGATCTTTAACTTACAAATGGTTTCGGTTTTTAAGGTCATCCTGGGTTAGAATCCTGACAGTGATAGATTTCTTTTCAGCCCCTTCTTTCCCCCTTTTTAAACCAAATGATTTGATTTGCATGTAACTCCTCCACAGTGTTTCCAAATTTTCAAACAAACTGGGGAAATGATGGGACCCATTAATTGTTTGATGTGGTCACGAAAGAAAATCTATATAAAGCCTTTTGCCCTGAGCTTTTTCGTACACACCAGTCCGGAGTTCATCCAAAGCATGGTTGTTTGGAAAGTACCCAAAGTTTTGAAAGAGATTGTTGTTTCGGGATTTACCCCTCTTTGATGGTTTTTTCTGTGGGGTTCCTACACACCCATCGGTGAAATGTTCGGATGAAAAAAACTTGAATTTGTCCAAATGTATTTATATCCTCGCTTTGAATTGCTTTGGAAAATGCCAGTGGGAGTTCTCAGACACAAACATCTTGAAAAACATTTGCTTTTGGTGAATTAACGATGTATATTGTACGGCTATTCCCAAAACCACAACCTTACGAAGAATTCCCTCTGGATCCTGGCTTACCTGGGAGTTCCTGGGTGGGGGATGCGCTGACACAAATAGCTTATTGTTTTCTAATTTATTTTATTATTATTGGTTATTGTTAAATGTAAGTTATTGCCAAATGTATGGGTGTCTCTTTTCCTTTTTCCTTTTATTCATTAAACATTTGGTCCCACCCTGAGAGCACTGGGGGTTCTGGGCAAATTGAAGACTCAATTGTTGTCTAAAAATTGAATGATAATGTAAAAAGTTGTAAACAAAGCCATTTGGTGAAAAACGTGTCCTTTTTATCTACTTTGTTTGTGCAACTCTTAGTTTGTACCCTTGATGATTTCCGTTTCATCCAATTATACAACGGTTGTATCCTCCATGACTTTGAACCCCTTCAACTGTGATGAAAAGGTCCACAGACAGGCAACATTTGAACCAAGCCAAGAAAATCTTTTTTTGATAATTGGTAAGATTAGCTTTCCCCTTCTCCCCCTCCTCCTTCCCCTTGCTTTATTTGCGGTTTTTATTTTCTCCCTTTTCTTTTCCTCACCACATGGAGGGTCATAGCCATTCAAGAATCTTTGAGCCACGGGGGTGGTTTTGTGAGAATCCTTCTTTGTTTTTTTTTTGGCCTCAAAGCTTGTTTCTAGGGATTCTGTGATTGTCAGGGAATGAGGTGGGTTGCCGTGTGGCAATAACACCACTTGGGAAATTTTAGCTGTTGCCTAAAGAAGTGCTAGGAGTGTTTACGGGGGGAAGATCGGCGGATAAAAACTCCCTGTATGGGAAATGGGGGATGATCCCATTGTACCTGTGAAGGCAAGATACAAGTTGGTGCTTCTCTGCCCCTCTTATCTGCGAAGGCCAGGAAAGAAGGAACAAAGGAGTTTTGCTAAAGATCCCAGAGCCCAGAAGTGCCACTCAAAGGGAGACTATCCAACACTTTGGTTTTGGCTGTCCTCCAAAGACCCCTGACCAACCCATTTGAAAGCACTGAAAAAGGGGCCTCATCACCTGGCTCGCCATCGCTTTTCAACGAACAAAAAAACCCGAGACCCACCGCCTTTTGAAGACATAACTTAAAAACAAACCCTGCGGATCCTGGTGGGTGGAAAATGCCCTTCTTTTTAAAAAGTCCTTGCTTTTTTCTTACCTTTTCTATCGCCCCCTTCCCTTTCCCCCTTCCCTAAATTCATAATGGCCGTCCTTCCCCTTCCCCCATCCCCTAATTAACATTGTAATAAAACTGGTCGGACCAACATTTGAACCTTGTTTTTAATTCACGCCGGGGGGGTTAAATTAAAAAGAACCCTCCTCTCCCCCTATAAACGGAGCGAACCATCCCAGCAGAAGAAGTATCATTGCTAAAGAGGGGGGCCCCACCAACAAACGAATTACCAGAAAGGAAAAAAAAAAAATATGGCCTGTTCATGGGAATTGGGCGTATTTTGGGGAGCATCCAGTGGAAAGCGCTGTGTGGAGCCCCCACAAAAGTTGCGAAGGCCACTGAAGGGAAGGAAACAACAAATTTTGCAGGGTAAAGGCTTCCACTGGCCTTTGATTTGCTGAACGGGAATGGGCCAATCTTTATCTTACACTGACTATGGATGGTGGCAAAGCCTTTGGGGTGGTCGCCCTTGGGGAAAACAACAACGAAAGAGGTAAACCCATTTGGGCGCTGAACTTGGAAAAGAATTCTGCCCGAATAAAAGAATTGGTTGTGAGGTACCCATGTAGAGCCAGTCCCAAGGTGGGGCCACTGAGAACACAAAAACCACGGTGGACCGGGCGCCAAAATTGAGGTGGCTCAAAGACCTGGATGGCAACGGGGAATATTTCTAGCTTGGTGGGCCCATGACCCCGGTCATCAAGGAAAAAGCAATTAAAATGGGCTGGACCCGGGGTGGACTTACATGGACTATTGCACAGGTTATTCATGATGTGACACATGGCCCAATTTAAACAAGCCAAGGGAGGGAAACCTCTTTGGGAGGAAGGGGGGAGGAAAAGAGAAAATATGGGGAGGCAGGCAGGTTGTTATATCACCTTGCCACCATCCCGCAGTGGAGTGTTAGTGCTCCTATGGTAGAGGCAACCATGGGGGCTTGAAACATAGCTACCCCATGCTACCCCCGCCCGAAACACCTTATTTGGTCTGGAAGAAACAAGTCCTGGGCGACAGGCACCCCAGAAAAATTGAGTCAAAATGGGATTTATTAAAAAAATCTATTTAAATATGGGCCCCAAAGATCATGGCTGGGTGGATTTACATATCCCTTCAGCACCCCTTGGTAAAATTGAAAGCTTACAAGGGTTGTTGAAAAAACCGTTGAAAGCAATGGGGGCGGAACATTTAAGCATTGGGGAAAGCATTTGGGCAAAGCCAGGTTGGCATCCAAGGATCATCAATCAGAGGTCCTCCCAATCCAGTCCCTCATCCGAGAGGGAATAAAGTCCCCGTTGTAATGAAAAGCATTTTGGGAAAAAGCAGTTTGGGTTCTTCCAGTTCTGCAAAGGGCAAAACCTCCCCCGGGCGATGTTTTTGCCCAGGACCAGGGGCCCTTGGGGGGAAAAAGCAAAACGGGGAGTTCAATGGTACCAAAGGAAACTTTATGTGGGGGAGTCATAAGTAATTTAGTAATGTATATGACATGTGCGTATGTGCATTTTAACATTTTGTTGTTTGTTATTATGTTATATTATTAAACAGATGAAAGTGAATAAGGGGTTGGGAATGTCTGGTTTTATGTTTTTTTGGTTTTCCTAATTCACATCAAAAACTCATTATGGAATTTAATGTTAAGCCCAATTCTACGTACCTATCCCTATACATTAACGAAGTTGGGATTGACCCTTTTCCGGTGGGGCGGTCTCTTACTGCCTGGCAGTGGGTGCTGGAGGGTGCTTTCCTAGCCATTCCAAGCTTTTCAGGTTTGACTCGGTCTCAGGAACTCTCTCTCCTACCTTATTTGATTTAATAGTCTCAATTTCAATTAGATTGTATTATATTGTGTTATCTTGCATTCCGATATCATAGTTAGTAAAATAAGTTTACCTCCATAGATTGTTGCCGCTGTTTTTTTTTTCCTCCCTTCCTTCCTTCCTTTCCATTTTGTGGGGCCAGGCAGGGGTGGGGAGGGCAGGGGTCTACTGCCCCCTGTCACGGGCATAAATTGATCTAGTTAACTCTGTGACACATGGCCTGAATGAAGTTACACCACTGTTGAGTGCTGCTGTATCTTACATGCTAGAAGTTCAGTATGAACTAAAATCAAAAGTAGCCAGATGGTATGTCACAATTGACATTGCTAATGTGGTCTTCTCCAACACTGTAGTAGTACAGTATAGACCACAGTTTGCTTTTACTTGGAGGAGCATCAAGTATACCCGGAACCACTTGACCCAAGGGTGGAAACATAGTCCAGCCATCTGTCATGGGCTAATCAAGGCTGCGCTGGAACTGGGTGGAGTTCTTGAGCACCTACAATACATCGATGACATTATCATGTGGAGCAACACAGCAGAGGAAGTTTTTGAAAAAGGAGAAAAAATAATCCAGCTCATTCTTCTGAGCTGCTTTCACTATGTCATTGAGTTATCTCTAGATCTATCTGTATCTGTGACAGTGGGACAGCAGGCCCACAGGCCCACCAGCCTGGAAAAGGGGAGGGTGAGGGGGGGGTGTCGATGGTTTACAGGCCAGTTTGGCCTGGTTCTGTGACTAATGGGGCAGGGGACCCATGAACCCATGCCCCAGGAAAGGGGAAAGGGGAAAAAGGAGGAAATGTAGGGAGATGAGCCTAAAAACAGAACAGCAGCAGTGATCTGAGGAAGAAGGTTAATTTACTAAATATGATATCAGAATGCAAGATAATGCAATATAATACAATATATAATTGGAATTGAGGCTAGTAAATCAAATAAAATGAGAGAGAGAACGTCTGAAACCGAAGGCCTTACTCTACAATTGAAAGCGAAACAGCTGGGAAGCACATGCACTGCCAGGCAGCGAAAAAGAGAGTCTTGTGATTAGCCAGGAGTTTTATCTTTCCCTTTGAATGCAAAGTTCTCTGGGGTATGTAGTTCTTCTCTTCTGAGAACCAGGTATCCAGAAAAATTGGCAGTCCACAGAAGTGTGGCATTAACTCTTTAACTCCCAGTGCTTTACATGATATTATGATGTGGAATACCGATAGCAAAAATCATAAAACCATGACACACTATTAGGTGAAGTAAGGTCAAGGGATCTGCCCATTAAATTCAGTTCTTTGGAATAAAATGGCAGGATGGATGTCATCACATCTCAATGGATGTGATTAACAAAATCACTGCTATGTCCCCACCAAATTGTATGAAGGAAATGCGGTCTTTCCTAGGTGTTGTGGGTTTCTGAAGAATGCATATCCAAGATTACAGTCTTATTGTAAGCCCTCTTCATCTCATAACGTGAAAACAGAATGATTTTGTTTGGGGACTTGAGCAGCAACAAGCCTTTGAACGAATTAAACAGGAAAAAGCCCCTGCAGTAGCCCTGGGACCAGTTCAAACAGGACCAGATGTAAAAAAACTTGCTCTACACTGCACCCAGGAAAAGGGGCCCACCTAAAGCCTTTGGCAAAGAACATCAAGGGAGACCTGAGGTTGACTCCTTGGATTTTGGAGCTGAGGATACAGGGGATCTGAAAAGCCCTACACTCCAAATGAAAAGGAGATAATAACAGTATATGTTATAGGAGTATATGTTATAGGAGTTAATAACAGTATATGAGGGGTTTCAGTCTCCTTTGGAAGTGATTGTTACTGAAGTGCAGCTTATTTTAGCACCTTGACTAACAGTGGTAATCTGGATGTTTAAAGGGAAGGCCCCCTATACTCACCCTGCTACTGATGCTATATGGAGTAAATGGATTGTGTTGATTACACAATGAGCCCAAATGGGAAGTCCCAATCGCCCAGGAACTTTGGAAGTAATCAGAGACTGGCCTGAAGGCAAAAATTTTGGAATAATACCAGAGCAAGAGGTAATACATGCTGACAAGGCCCCACAATACAATGAATTAACAGAAAATGAGAAGAAATATGCCTTGTTCACTGATCGATCTTGTAGCATTGTGGGAAACTAGAGATGGAAAGCTTCTGTGTGGAGCCCCATATAGCAAGTTGCAGAGACGGACAAAGGAAAAGGTGAATCAAGTCAATTTGCAGAGGTAAAGGCTGTTCAGCTAGCTCTAAATGTTGCTGAACAGGAGAGGTGGCCAATGCTTTATCTTTACACTGACTCATGGATGGTGGCAAATGCCTTATGGGGGTGGTTACAGAAGTGGGAGCAGAACAACTGCCAGCACAGAGGTAAACTTATTTGGAGTGCTGAACTGTGGAAGGACACTGCTAACCAGGTAGAAAATATGGCCATAAAGGTGCACTCTGTAGATGCTCATATACCCAAGAGCTGGGCCACTGAAGAATATGAAAATAACCAGCACGTAGATCAGGCCACTAGAATTGAAGTGGTTCAGATAGACTTGGAGTGGCAACACAAGAGTGAGTTATTTCTAGCTTGGTGGGCCCATGACATCTCAGGCCATCAGGGAAGAAATGTGACATAGGAATGGGCTCGAGATCAAGGGATGGACTTAACTATGGATGCAATCGCGCAAGTCATTAATGAAGGTGAAATGTGCTGCAATTAAACAAGCCAAGAGAATGAAACCTTTCTGGCATCAAGGATGATGGCACAAGTATAAATATGGAGAGGCTTTGTAGGTTGATTATATCACTTTGCCATGAACTCACAATGGCAAGAGTTATGTGCTTATCATGGTGGTAACTACCACTGGGTGGCTTGAAACATATCCCATGTGTCATGCCACTACCTGTAATACCATACTAGGCCCTGAAAAACAGGTCTTATGACAACACGGTACCCCAGATAGAATTAAGTCAGATAATGCAGCTCATTTTAAAAACACCCTCATAAAAACTTGGGTCAAAGACAATGGCATTGAATGGGTATATCACATCCCCTATCATGCACCAGTTTCTGGGAAAATCAAGCAATACAATGGGGTAGCAGAAATACTAAGTCACTGCTTGAAACAGTGATTGAGCACCTGGTGGGAAGGCAGGGCCAACCAGTGGAGCTCAGGTGCATGCAATGTACCTGAGTGACTGGAAGGGGTGGAGCCAGAATCCACCCCTTCCCAGACCTCATTTGAGGGTTGGCAGTGGAGGCAAAGTTATCTGTTGTGAGATGTCTGTGTGCTTTTAGCCCTGTGTAGTTGAGTAGAGTTTTTCCTTTTTTTCCTGTGTCTATGGCTGTTGCATTTGAGGAAGTCCTCTTTTGCTGCAACCTGGGACCTTGCTACTCTGCTGTTGTTGCTGCGCTTTCCATTGTGTTACACTTGGTGAGTTAGGCAGGAGTGATAGCAGTATACTTAATTAGCATGGATTGTCTTAAAAAGATGATGTGTTGGCTGGTTGCTGGGGCCCCTAAAAGGAGAAACTCCCAGGAGAAACCCTAGGATTCCTGGCTTCCCCATGGCTGAGCGCTTCACGGGTTATTGAAAAATGGAGGCTTGTAAGGGACAATGGTAGCATTATTAAGTCCCCTTCTAAGATAACTGAATTCTTGACTAAATTAGAACAAACTTTTTGGACAGCTGAGGAAAGAGAAGTAGCAGCATCTGCTGTACAGTGGCTGCTGCTACTAATTATTAATGCATATCATTCCTCCAAGGAAGGGTTGAAAGATGAATATGAGCTTTTAAAGGATTGTATCAGACAAATGGTAAATTAAATAACACTTCTGATGGGGCCAACTGCCTCATCCTCAAATGGCATTTCCTCTCTAAAATTAAGGAAGGGCTATATCATTAGAAAGAGAAAAGGATTTAGATCAATGGGGTCCTTAGATCCTGCTTGAATCTATAAATAAAAGGAAAATTAAGAAGACTGAAGTCCAACTAGATCATCTGGAGAACTTGGATCCTCTAGGGATATGATCAGTAGTTACTCAGAAAAGCTAAGGAAGTCCATGATAGACCAGTGAGGTTGTTACATGAGGAGTGGCCCCTTGCACACAATTCCTTACATGTGATGGCATGCCCGTACACGGCCAGCGAATTCATGGATTTATTACAATGATTTAAACAGAAAACTCGATTATTTATGGTGATCCAACTCAATTCCATGGAGACGGTGCTGATTGGTGGGTTTGGGGACAGTCTATCCCTGCAACCCAGGCATGTTTAAAGTGGGGGGTTGAGCATCTCCCACCCCAGGAGTATAAGGTGTCTATTGCCCCAGTCTTAGAGTATATACTGGATATAGATACACTATGGAGTCTGACTCTCCAGACGACCGTGGGAGAGTTCAAACTGAGAGATGTATTGGTATCTGGGTAATAAAGGCAATATTAAGAGGCCATGCGAAACATGACCTGTGCATAGCCTTTATAGTTCCCCCATATGGCCAGTATGAAAGTCAGACAGCACATGGAGAATGATAGTGGATTACAGAGAATTAAATAAGGTCATGCTACCCATTCATGCAGCCGTACCCAATATTGCCTCCCTGATGGACACATTGAGTAGGGAGATAGAAACCTACTATTGTGTCTTAGACTTGGCAGATGCATTCTTCGGTATTCCTATTGATGAAGAATCTCAAGACCAGTTTGCATTTATGTGAGGAGGCAGGCAGTGGACCTTTCAGGTCCTGCCAGAAAGGCATGTGCATTCACCAACCTATTGTCATAACTTAGTGACGTGTGACCTATAAGAATGTAAAAAACCCAATAACATGAAACTGTACCACTATATTGATGATCTCATGTTGACATCTGACTCACTGGAAACAGTAGGAAAGGCAGTAGACTCATTAACTGCTAATTTACAGGAAAAAGAGTGAGCTATAAACCCACAAAAAGTGCAAGGGACCAGGTTTGTCGGTGAAATTTCTGTGTGTAGTTTGGTCAGGAAAGACCAAAGTACTACCCAGAGCAATAATGGACAAACTTCAGGTGTTCCCAGTCCCTACTGTGCCAAGGCAAATACAAGAAATTTGGGGTATATTGGGATACTGGCGTTCCTTTATACCCCACCTAGCGCAGCTGCTGAAGCCTTCATATCGATTCACAAAGAAAGGCCAAAAATGGGACTGGGGGAGAATGGAACAAAAGGCCTTCCAGCGATCAAAACTAGCTGTTAAACAGGCCCAGGCACGGGGTATATTCGATCCTACCCTTCCAGCCGAACTAGATGTCCATGTAACTCAGGATGGCTTTGGCTGGGACTGTGGCAATGCCAGAGTTCCGTTCAGACCCCGATCGGGTTCTGGTCTCAAGTGTGGCATGGAGCAGAAGAAAGATATAGTATCATTGAAAAACAGGTATTGGCTGCCTACTCCATGTTACAGGTGGTAGAGCCAATAACCCAAACAGCTGAGATCATAGTTAAGACCACTTTGCTGATTCAGGGGTGGGTAAAAGATCTGACCCACATTCCTAAGACAGGGGTGGTCCAAGCACAAACAGTGGCACGATGGGTCGCCTATCTCTGACAAAGGAGTAGACTCCATCACCATTGAAAGGAGAACACCAAAAGATCCTAGGCCCAGTGATGTATCACAGTGATAGTCCCCAACTGGAGAAGAGTCCCGTTCTGGAAGAAAAATATCGTGTTACTGAAGACGCCTGGTATATAGATGGGTCCAGCAAGGGCAGCTTGAGCAAGTGGAGAACAGTGGCATACCATCCCTCCACTGAAACAATCTGATTTGAAGAGGGGGATGGTCAGAGAAGCCAATGGGCAGAACTGCGAGGCATGTGGATGGTTATAACCGAGGAACCCAGTGATGGTATTCTGAATATCCGCACAGATAGTTGGGCTATGTACTGGGGGCTCACTCTTTGGATTGCACAGTGGGCCATTCAGGAATGGACTATCCATGCTTGACCAATCTGGGGTAGAGAGATGTGGTTAGACATCTGGAATGTGGTTAAACACAGCACCGTGCATGTCTACCATGTTTCTGGTCACCAGCCCCTACGGTCAATGGGAGACAATGAAGCTGACATACTGGCTCAAGTTTGATGGATTGAAGATTCACCATCTGAGAACATCGCCCTCTGGTTACATCAGAAGTTGCGGCATGCTGGACAAAAGGCAATGTGGGCAGCTGCTAAAGCATGGCAGCTGCCCTTACAACTGTCTGACATGGCCTAGGCATGCCGAAACTGTGACACTTGCTCCAAGATGAGACTGAGATTGTTGCCCGAAACAACAGCCCACCTTGCTAGAGGACACAACTGTCAACGGTTTACGGGCTGGTTCGGCCCGGTTCCGTGACTAGCGGGGCGGAGGGATCCGCAGATCCGCGCCTCCGGAAAAAGGGAACAGGGGACCCCAAAATAATTAGAAACAGCAGCAACGATCTGAGGAGAAACAAACTAATTTACTAAATATAGTATCGGAATGCAAGATAACACACTACAATACAATATAATTAAATTTGAAGATAATAAATCAAATATAATGAGAGAGAATGTCCGAAAGGTGGGTAGGCCTCACCACAACGCTGAGGTGAGATGTGCAGTCCAGTTGAGCAGGAGGGAGAAAAGGGAGGAGAGCCGGTGAAAAGTAGGCAAAGAAGAGCACATCAGGTGACCTTGCCAGGAGTTATATCTCGAGACTCTCTGTGACCGCAAAGTCCCGTGGGGAATGTAGTTCTTCTCCTCTTCCAGGCAGGTACCCAGAGCTTGAGCATTAACAATTAAACTTTCAGTGCTCCACATGATGTTACGATGTGGAATACCGAAAAACCAAAAATCACAAAACCATGACATTCCACCCCTTATTCTACATCACTACATCATGCTTAACATATACAAACAAAATATAATTATCAAACACTAAACACGCGCACACACAAACCTATATATATACATGAAATTACCGACTGCACTCCCCCAACATCAAATTCCCTTGTGGTACACATTGAACATCCCCATTCTTCTGCATTACCCACCAAGTAGACCCAGGTCCCTGGGCAAAAACAGTACCGCGGGGAGGTTTCCCCTTCCCAGAAGCTGGAAAGACCAAAACCGCTTTTCCCAACATGTTCTTTACTTGTACTACAGGGACCTTATCTCCCTTGACAGTATATGTAGGGAGCTAGCAGGACCATCGCGATTGATAGATCCTCTAGTATTGACCAACCAGGTGGCTTCTGCCAAATGCTTCTCCCAATGCTTAAATGTTCCGCCACCCATTGCTTTCAACATGGTTTTCAACAACCCATTGTAGCTTTCAATTTTACCAGAGGCTGGTGCATGGTAGGGGATATGATAAATCCACTCAATGCCATGATCTTTGGCCCAATCACTTATAAGGACTGTTTTTGAAATGAGTCCCATTGTCTGACTCAATTCTTTCTGGGGTGCCATGTCGCCACAGGACTTTGTTTCCCAGACCCAATAAGGTGTTTCGGGCTGGTAGCATGGGGTACTGAATGTTCAAGAAACCCCAGGGTTGCCTTACCCTCTGGCACAAAACATTCCCTGCAAGATCGTGGCAAGGTGATATAATAACCTGCCCCCTCCCCATATTTTACTTTTGCCATCCCTTCCTCCCAAAGAGGTTTCATCTTTGGTTGTTTAAATTGTGGCGAGGTTTTACATCTGGAAATAACCTGTGCATGCATCCATGTTAAGTCCAACCCTGGTTTAGCCCATTTGTTGTTGTCTTTTCCTTGATGCGGAGGTCTCTGGGCCCACCAAGCGAAATAATTCACCTTGCTCGCCAGCCAGGCATTTGAGCCACCCAAGGCAGCCGACCCGAGGTTATTTTTTCTTCAGGTAGCCCGGACTCTTGGACAGAGATTAATGGGTACCTTTCACAACCAATTCTTTATTCGGGCAGCAAACCCCACAGAGCAGCCCAATGGGGACCCCACTTTGCCAGTTGTTTTGTTCCACGGGCTAAAAAAACCACCCCAAAGGATTTTCCACCATCCATGAGCAGTGTAAAGATAAAGGGCCTTTTTCCCGCAAATCAAAGGCCAGGTTGGAAGCCTTTCCCCCTGCAAAGGCTTGATTCTCCTTTCCCTTCATGGTTTTGCAACCCGTGTGTGGGCCCCACAGCACTTTCCATCTGTTTTTCCCCACAATACGACAGATCCATCAGGAACGGGCTAGGTTTTTTATTTTGGGGAGTTCAGTATGGTGGGCCTCTTTAGCCGCGATACTTCTTAACCTGGTGATGTTCCAAATTTTTGTCTTCAGGCAAGTCCATGATGACCTCTAGGTCCTGGGGACGGGTGAGGTTTCCCCATCCGAGCCGCTGCGAATAAACGCAAACCCCATTCTCCAAGGGGGCATCAGTTGCCTGATGGGTGGAGGGAAACCTTTCCCTGAAACTCCAGTTTAGCACTGGCCGTCGAGGGCCGAAGGCGCTGTTCTCAGTGCCAAATTATTCAGAAGCGCCCGAACCCCCTATACGGGGCAAGATCTCCTTTTCGTGGAGGGTGCCCTCTCCAAACCCTGGGCCCGGTCCAAAATCCCAGGGGCGGCCTCGGGCTCTCCTGAGGCTTTTGCCACAAACTCCAAGTGGGACCTTTCTCTCTAGCGCCCGTTTTGTAGAGGAGTTCTTTTCCTTTTTCATCCGTAGGCCTAATGCCACAGCACGGGCTATTCCGTTTAATTGCCCAAAAGCCTGCTCTGCTCAGGGGGCCCCATGTAAACTCATTCTTCTTGCGTCACCTGATAAGGGGGCTTACAATACCGCTGTAGTTTGGAAACTGAATTCTCCAAAAAACCCCACCACGCCCAGAAACGTTGGTCTTTTCTTATAGTGGGCGGGGGGAGACATGGCAGTGATTTTGTCGATCCATTGTCGGGATTTTTTTTGATGAAACCACTTGTACTTTATCCTGGAAATGAATTTCCGGGCAGGTCCCTTCCACCTCTTCTTATGGCAAAACCGCCAAAAGAATCTTGGATTTTCTCCTTTTCTTAAAACCTTCCTTTGCTGGTTTCCCCACACAATATTCCCATCAATTATGAGGTAGGGCCCCCTGTTCCAGTGCAGCTGGGATCAAACCCATGGCAAATGGTTGGGCTGTGTTTCCCCCCGGGGCCGGATTCCAGGTTTTACTGAAGCCCCCCAGGTGAAAGCAAACGTGGCCTACTTCTTGGCCCAAAGGAATAGAAAGAAAAAAGGCATTTAGCAAGCAATTTGGCATACATTTGGCTCTTTTGACTCCAGTTCATTTGAAATTCTAACATTCCGGCACAGCAGCACTCAGTGGGGGTTTTGTGACTTCATTCAGGCCCCGGTTTGCCCCACGCCTCCATTCTCCACTGGCTTTACCCCATTGGCCAATGGGACTGGGAAAAGGGAGTGGGTTTTGATCACCTGACCCAGGACGAACAATTTCGAAGGGGAGCAAGGAACCCGTTGGGGGGGACGCCGCCTGTTTGCACCGTTTTGAGCAAACGGTACCTGTTGCTCTTCACTCGTTAGCAACCCCCAGGACGGATTTTCTGCAGGCAGGCAAAACAGCCAACTGCTTAAACACCTTCGTACTACAGCAGCTATTCCAAAGGCCCATCGATACCTTTTGGGATCCTTAAAGTTACCCCTTCTGGGGTAATCAATACCCAAGTTACTGGAGCCCCTGGGCCCAGTCCACAATGGGTGCTTTTGCCGTTTCCCCGTGCGGCTGATTTCGGCCTCCAAATAATCACTCTTGGGAACCCCATCACCCCCCATGAATATAAATTTTGTCCCTTGATGACTCAAGGGCTTAGAGGCACTGGCCCAGTGTCTACCGGGCCTTATATTTCTTGGTTTGAGTGCCAGGCCATCTAACCCACACAGTCCAATATACTCTATTATCCCTTTCCACCCCCTGGCTGTGGGCAGGGCCCCTCTATTTGTTACCTCTGTTGTCTGTAGCAACTGGAGCAATCACCTTTTTGGAGAAGTTCACCTTGGTGCTTCATTTGTCTTGTAATTCTTTTACCCGTGCTTGAAGTGCAGGAGTAGGTTGTTTATGCCACTTCTTCATATCTTCTCCATGGTCACATAGGTAATGCCACAAGGCAAAACGTGACATAGTCTTACTGTTGTCACTTGCTCGAGCAGGAGGACGTCTTCTTTTGATAGCTGAGACGTTGGATGACACCGGCTGGGAGGAAACCAAGTTGATCAGCCCCTGCAGTAGGCTGTTTTGGGAATTCTGGTCCCCATTGGATGTATCTGTTACTACTGTGGATCCATCAGCATTAGGCACGGTTGACAGTTTGTCTATTATATCTTCTTGTTTGCTTTCCATTCTGTTCAGCTTTTCAGCTACTTTTGCAATGGCTGAAACACAAGCTCGTAGAGGGCTTAAATGTAACCACCTGGTGGTGGACTATATGGGACTGATGGAATATGAGCTGAACCTTCCCTGGTCCAAGCTACTATTCCTCTAATTACAAGCACTGGCTGATGACAGAACATGAACTTCAACCACGAACCAATCATCAAGCATTTTACATTATGACAACCTGCACTGTGATGGACAACTGTACAAACATTGCAGTGCACTAGATCCTTGTCTTAGGGAAGGCTCACCCTCTTCAGCCAGCACAATCATTGGTTCATGCCATGAAGGGATGGAGTGTATGGGGACTGTTGAGTCACGGCCTTAACCACTGATTGAGCACCTGGAGACAAGACCCTGTCAGCCCTGGGAGTACAGGTGAAGGCAATTCACCTGTGTGACCTGAAGGGATGGAGCTTGACTCCACCTCTCCTAGACCTCATTTAATGGCTGACTGCCACTATGCAAGAATCTTTGGTTGGATGTGCCTTCTCTGAGGAGTTTCTTCTATGAGCCCAGATACTTATAGATGAGTGAGTACTTTTACTAGACCAGGCAGCCTGGTCTAGTATTAAATGTAGAGTTTGGTAGCCCTGCCTGCAGTGGAGGAGTTGGAGCTTCACGAACCTTGTGATCCCTTCCGACCTGGGCTATTCTGGGGTTTTCTTTTTTAACATTTTCCCATGGTGCTAGTCCCTTTGCTGCTGCAGCTGTACATTATTTGACTGCCTATCTAAAAGAGAAAGGGTGAGCTATAAACCCACAGAAGATGCAATGACCAAGCCTGTCTGTGAAATTCTTGGGTGTAGTTTAGTCAGGAAAGATCAGTGTACTACCCAGTACAATAATAGACAAGGTTCTGGTGTTTCCAGTACCAATTGTGTTAAGGCAGCTGCAAGATTTTTTGGGTATAAACTTTGCCGATTCAGGGGTGGGTAAAAGATCTGACCCACATTCCTAAGACAAGGGTGGTCCAAGCACAAACAGAGGCACAATTGGGTTGCCTATCTCAGCTAGGGGAGTAGTCAGTCTGTCACCATTGAAATAAGCAATTAAGATGATCCTAGGCCCAGTGACGTATCACAGTGATGTTCCAGAAGAAACAATGGTCACTCCACTGGAGAAGAGTCCTGTTCAAGAAGAGAAATATCCCATTTCTGAAGATTCCTGGTATACCAATGGGTCCAGCAAGGGTAATAACAAGCAAGTGGAGAGCAGTGGCATACCATCCCTCTGCTGAATCAATCTGATTTGAAGAAAAGGATGGTCAGAGTAGCACACTGGGATAAACATTTAACATGGTTAGTCAATACTTAAGAATCTGCCAATAGAGATGGCCCTGCCCAATCTACCTTTCTACATACTGTAGAATGGGATAAGTTCCTTGAAGTACATGTAAAGAACATACTGGGGAAAACTGTGTGGGTTATCCAAGACTAAGAAAAAGGTAAACATTTGTGGGGTTGCTTTTGCTAAGGAACCTAGATCTACTTGGTGGATCAAGCAAGAAAACGGAAAAATTAAGTGTGTACCTGTCCCTGAAATAGTGGATATCTTTTTCAATAATGGTCCATTTTTTCATCTCAGGTTCCTGATAGTCGTTGAAGGGATATTCCACTTTTATGGCTAATAACACTAGTTACCATAGGATGGTGACTCCATCTGCACATCCACTAATTCCTCTGTCAATAGCTGAGACTCTGGCAATTATTATTGGTGGCAAGCTTCATTACCATCTAAAAACGCTATTGGCCCTGGTGTCCCAACAGCGAAGCAACCAGGTGGCAATAGTCTTGTTCAGGTGCCGTGTAAACTCCTTTCTTGAGCCTTGCATTTCAGTCATTTTCAGAGGTCTACCAGTAGTGGTAACAGTCACTTCTTCCTCCTCACTTTACTCTTCCCATCTTCTAGTTTTTTTTTTTTGTTGCCTTTTTTAATGACAGCGGTTTTGCAGAGGGCCCTTAACCTGGATCTTTCTCTACTTCCTCCGTGTCCTCATGTCTAGAACAGAATGAAGACACCTGTTTCCATTTCTGTCCTTCTACAGGGGCAACTGACACTGATACTACTGCCTTCTGTGATTGATCAGGTTAGATTTGCAGACTTCCGCCTTTGGCTTTGTATAATCAAAGTATATTAAGACGGTGTAATAATGAAATAAACAAGAGAGTTAAAAAAGCAAGACAAAGAGAATAAATAAGACGCTTACCCATATCCTAGGCTCACTCAGGAAACTCCAGCAGAGCAGATCTCCAGGAGAGATCCTTCCCCACTGGTAGTCAGCTCTTAAATGGGTCTAGAAGGGGTGGAGCCAGGCTCAACCCCTTCCTGCAGCACAGGTGAATTGCCTTCACCTGTGCTCCCATGGCTGACTCATTGCTCACATCAGATGATTAATCAGAGGTTCAGGCCCTGACTCAGCAGTTCCCATACACTCCACCCCTTCACGGCATGAACCAACGATCAGGTTGACTAAAGGGTAAGCTTTTCCTAATACAGAGACACGCTATATCACGACGCTTATATAGTTTCCATAGCGACGCATGTTGGTACAATTCAAGACAAGTGACGATTGGTGAATGTTGATAGTCTTGTATGGGCCAGTGCTCAATGATGTTACTGGAGGCACGCAGTCATGAGGTGCAGGTCCATCTTATGTTCCATCAGTCCCATGTAGGCCATCACCGGGTGTTGCACATCATCTGACAGTAACACTGGAACACTTAGATGGCACTTTGTTCCTTCCAGTGATCCTAAAGGCTCAAAGACTCACGGGGAGTAATACAGATGTTTCAGGGGTACCAGGAGGGGAAGGTCTGCTCTCCAGGGCAAGATACAGGCCGTATTTCTATCCTGGGTCAACACTTCCGCTTGTACTGGGGCATGTCCCGGCCGCCTGTACCACACCTTCAGGCCAGATGTCTGCAGCCGCATAACTATGTCAGGCACCAAAGGAGGTGTCCTGATCTGCCATAGGGACATGATGGGGGCCTCTTTAGCAATGAAGATCGGAGTGTTGACCACAATATCAGTAGGCCATGTACCTATTACTGGAGAGACTACTGAGCCTTCCACCTCCAACAATCTCCCCCAAGGTGCAAGTAGGCCACACCACTTGGGTCCTACCTGCACCTTCCAAGGCCATTTTATTCTATGGGTGCCTGGTTCTAAATTCTCAGGGGCAGGGAGCAGAAGATTATTTTCATTACCAATCTGGGGTCTTACCTGATAATCAGTGCCCGTAATTTGGATCCTAAGCGGGGAGGCCCATGTTGTCTGCAGCATTCTCAGGGCACTGGGTCTGCCATCTCGGGGTCTTTCATTCAGGTCCTGCAAGGTTTCTTGCAGTCTTTTATTCCACCCCTACAGGGACTGGGAGCCTGTCTTCAGGGCAGCCTTAAGAATACCATTATAACATCCAATGAGGCCTGCCCCCATTAGATTACATGGCAGGTGGAATCACCATTCGATGTTCTTTTCTTCTGCCCAGCGCTGTATCGTTGCACCAGTAAAATGAGTCCCTTGGTCGCTCTCGATGACTTGAGGTGTCCCGTAGGCAGACACCAGTTTAGTCAGTGCCTTGATGGTATACGCCTGGTTTGCTTTCGGCACTGGATAGGCCTGCAGTAGTCCACTTGCAGTGTCGACACAGGTCAGGGCATATCTCACCCCCTCAGACCGAGGAAGGGGCCCAATGTAATCGACCTGCCATTGCTGGAGAGGATTGTGTCCTCTAGCAAGATCGGCTGTTGTTTCAGGCAACGATCTCAGTCTCATCTTATAGCAAGCGTCGCAATCCTGGCATACCTTGACGATGTCAGGTAATTGTACGGGCAGCCCCCATGCTTTAGCAGCTGCCCACATTGTCTTTTGTCCCGCATGCCATAGCTTCTGGTGTAACCTGTGGGCGATGTTCTCAGATGGTGAATTCTCAATCCATCAAGCACAGGCCAGCGTGTCAGCTTCATCATTTCCCAGTGCCTGTAGGGGCTGATGACCAGAAACATGGTAGACACATACAGTCCTGTGTTTGACTGTATTCCATATGTCTAACCACATCTTGCCCCAGATGGTCAGGGCGTGGATAGTCCATCCTGGGTGGCCCTTGCACCCCAATGGGCCCCACCGGCCCAACCTTCTCCCCACCGG
>JADANK010000751.1:0-15345 GCA_021292215.1 Lophura nycthemera
TTGCAGGACAGATCCAACCCCTCCTGTTCCCTTCCTTATCCTGGTTATTGCTTATGAAAATCGACTTCTGCTTTTTCTGCCTTCTCCTGTTCACCACTCCGTTTCCTGTTGGAGAACTGCTGTTTGGTGACATGTGACTGCTGTTACCAAGTCCGTTGACTTGGACTTGGACTTGGACTTGGACTTGGTGATGGATGGACTTGGACTTGATGATGGAATTGAGTGCACCCTCAGCAAGTTTGCTGACAACACCAAGCTGAGTGGTGCGGTCGACACGGTTGAAGGAAGGGATGCCATTCAGAGGGACCTCGAGAGGCTGGAAAGGTGGGCCCGGGTGAACCTGATGCGGTTCAACACGGCAAAGTGCAGAGTTTTGCACTCGGCCGGAGAGAATCCCAGGCATCCCTACAGACTGGAAGGAGCGGTCCTTGGAGCAGCCCTGTGGAGAAGGACCTGGGGGTCTTCATAGACAAAAAACTTAACATCGAGCCACGCAGTGTGCCCTTGAGGCCAAGAAGGCAAATGGTATCCTGGGCTGCATCAAAAGAGGGGTGGCCAGCAGGAGAGGGAGGTGATTGTTCCCCTCTACTCTGCTCTTGTGAGGCCCCATCTGCAGCACTGCGTCACAGCTCTGGAGCCCCCAGTACAAGAAAGACAGGAGCTCTTTGGAGAGGATCCAGAGGAGGGCCACAAAGATGATCAGGGACTGGTCCCTATGAAGACAGGCTGAAGGAGCTGGGCTTGTTTCAGCCTGGAGAAAAGAAGGCTGCGGGTGGACCTTCATGCAGCCTTTCAGTACCTAAAGGGAGCCTACAAACAGGAGGGGAATCAACTCTTTGAAAGGGTGAGTGACAGCAGGACAAGGGGAAATGGTTTTAAGTTGAGGGAAGGGAGATTTAGGTTGGACGTCAGGGGGAAATTCTTTACAGAGAGAGCGGTGAGGTACTGGAACAGGCTGCCCAGAGAGGTTGTGGATGCCCCATCCATCCCTGGAGGTGTTCAAGGCCAGATTGGATGGGGCCCTGGGCAGCCTGGTCTAGCATTAGGTGGGAAGGTTGGTGGCCCTGCATGTGGCAGGGAGTTGGAGATTCATGATCCTTGAGGTCCCTTCCAACCCTGGCAATTCTGTGGCATTCTGTGAAGTCAAGTCACAACAGCTGCCACACAGAATTGAAGTTCCTCAATGACATCCAGCTTCAAAAGTCCCTGAATTAGCAAGCCCCTTTCCCTGAATGGGGCGCAGAAGAGAGCATTGTAAAGCAGCAGCATCCCAGCTGGGGTCACGTAAGAGATACCTCTGCGAGCACAGCAGGCAGTGTTACGTGTGTCCTGCTCGAGGGTCACAACCGCCACTCCAGTGCTCAGAGGAGGTGCTCACATTTTCACTTGGGTGTATTTGGATCAGTCAGCCCTTGATTTCTCCCCAACCAGAAGGAGAGTTTTCCCATGCTTTGGATGGACTGTAGCTCCCCTCTTGACCTTAGAGCCATTCTTGGTGTTTTGGGCCCATCTAAAATGCTCTTCCCCCTTCCTCCCTGGCATGGGAATTATGCATATTGCTCCCTTTCAGCTGGGGATAGGGTGGATATGCAAAGGAGCTTGCAGTTGGCACCGACGTGGTTGAGAGCCTCCGGGTACTGGTTAAGGGACGAGACAATTAAGTGGGAATCTACCATAAGACAGTGATCCCAATTAACAATTCTGTATGGAATTAAGTGTTATCTCTGGAACAGCATCTCTTGCCCTAGGCACTGGAGTCCATCAGTGCTGGTCACTATTTAAGAGCCGTCTCTCAAGAGCACTGGTGCAGGGAGAAGCAGACTGCTGGTAGTCAGGAAGCAGGACTGAAGTCTAGCTTATCTGAGCAGAGTTTTTCTTTTAGAGTTTAGGTGGAAAGGAAAGTGAATGGACACTGGCAGCCAGACCAGGCAACATGGGGGAACTACAGAAATGCTGCCTACTATTCTGAGGGGAATGTTTATGCTGTCCAAGCTCAGTTAGAGCTGAAGCTGGCCAGTACTGTGGGGGACAATGGAAAGGCTTCTTCACGTAACCAGCAAAAGGAGGATCGTGGATGACATCTCTTCTTTATGAGGTTGATCACCTCATTAGTCGGGACATAGAACAAGCAGAGTCACAGAATGCATTTCTTTTCACCTCTGCACTGAACACAGTAGATGGGTTGTGGGACTCCTGGAGCCCTGAGTTGAGGACCATGACTGCACTGATGATAAACTTCCACTGAACTGTGAACGCGGGTGGGATTTGCTGCTCCAGTTGCATGCATGTAAATCTATGGCTCATGGAGTTTATCCATGGATCCTGGGAACTGCAAGATGTCCCAGTTGTCTGGAAGCTGGCAAACATCTCAGTTTCCAGGAAGGACAAGGAGGAAGACTTTGGCAATTCCAGGCCTGCCTTTGGTGCCTGGCAAAATGACAGAGGAGGTCGTTGTGAGAGTTACTGAAAAAGGCTCCAAAGACAGCAGAGCCATTGTCGTCAGTGCAGGTTAGGGCTGATTTTCTGCAGAGGAGCTTTGAGGAGCAGGACCTGGATGACCTGGTGGTCAGCAGGTTGACTGTGAGCCAGCAGCGTGCCCTTGTGGCCGAGAAGGTCGATGGGGTGCATTAAATACAGCGTGGGCATCAGGTTGAGGAAGGTGGTCCTCCCCTCTACTCTGCCCCGGTGAGGCCACATCTGGAGCACCGTGTTCAGTTCTGGGACAAGGAACCGCCAGGCAGAGCCTAGCAGGGGGCTGCAGAGATGCTGGAGGCTGGGAGCAGCTCCTTACGAGGAAGAAGAGCGGCGGGTCTGGGGGAATCAGACGTGAGCTGGTGCGGTGAGCGTGGGGTGCCCCAAAACACAGCCAGGTGAGCTCAGCGTGGCCACAGCCCCCAGCACAGCCTCCATCGCCCCACCGCTCACCTTCTGCACTGCGCAGGGAGCAGAAGAGCCACAGCGCCAGGCAGACGAGCCCCCGCACCGAGACCTCCACGCTGTCAGCGTCTGAGTTTCAGCTGGGATGGAGCTGTTTTCTTCTCGGCACCTGGAATGAGCTTCTGTTTTGGTTGCAGCAGAAAAACGACGTCGTTAACACGCTGATGTTTAATTATAGCTGCTGCTCAGCAGTGCTGCACAGAGCTGAGGCCCAGGCAGCTGGGAGGGAGGAGGATTAGGAGAGCTGACTGAAACTGGCCAAAGGAATATTCCATGGCATGTGCCATCGAGCAGAAGGAGTTTTGAAGGGGGTGGGAGTTCATTTTGCTCACCCCACTGCTTGGGAATCGCCGGGCATCGTTCTGGGAGCGGTGAGCAGTTGCTCGTGCATCACTTGTTATATACATTGCTATGGAGAGAAATGTATTTGTCATAACGATTAACCTTTTCCTTTCCTCTGTCTTAGTCAATAACTGCTTTGTTTGTTATTCTCTCCCCCATCGCACTGGGAAGGGGGGTGAGTGAACCGTCTGTGGCTGTGTGAGCCGCCTCAGGTTAAGCCACAACAGGCTTCAGCCCATTCCTGATGGGTGAAGGGGTCCGGGAAGGCTGATGGAAGGAGATAAATCCAGCTGGCACTGGTGTTCCTCGTGGCTGAGTATTGGGTCCTGCCTCGTTTAATAGCTCTGTTGACAATCTGGATGAGGGCGTTGGGTGCATCATCAGAAAGTTTACAGATGACACCAAGGTAGAGGCAAGCATCAATCTGCCTGAGGGTAGGAAGGTCCTGCAGGGGGACCTGGACAGGCTGTGTGATGGGCTGCAGCCATGGGGCTGAAGTTCGCAGGGACCGAGCGCCAGGTCCTGCACTCTGGGCACAACAACCCCGGGCATCGTTACGGGCTTGGGGCAGAGTGGCTGGAGAGCTGAGCAGAGGAAAGAAACCCGGGGGTTTGTCAGCAGTTGACCCGGGGAAAAGGGAAAGGGAAAAATGGAAAAGGGTGGGGAGATGGGCCAGAAACAAAACAGCGACAGCGATCTGAGGAGAAACGAAGTAATTTACTGGAAAAAATTTCGGAATGCAAGACAGCACACTATAATGCAATATAATTAGGATTGAAGCTAATAAATCACATAGAAAGACAGAAAGCGTCCAAAAACCGAAGGCCTTACTCTGATGCTGAGGCAGACGAGACGTCCAGCCAGGCCAAGCAGAAGAAAAAAGGGAACTTCTCACCATACGCACACAGGTTTATCTTTACCTCCGAACGGAAAGTGGGAACGGAACAACACCGAGTCCTGGGCTGTGTAGGATGCAGTCCTTCTCTTCTGAGAAGCGGCGCCCAGACCTGTGCACGATCCGTGGAACCGGAGCATTCACTCTTCAGCTCCCAGCGCAGTGCGTCACGTTGCCACGCGGAACGGCGCTGAGCAAAAATGGTAAAAGCACGGCAGGGTTTTGGTCTGCAGGCAGCCGAACGGAAGCCAGCAGCGTGCGCAGGAGGCCAAAAGGCCGATGGCATCACCGTGTCAGCAGGATGCAGCCAGCAGGAGCAGGAGGCGATCGTCCCTCTGCGCTCCAGTGCTGCGTCCTGGGGTTGTCCAGGGAATTGGTGGCGTCACCGCCTCTGGAGCTGTTAAGGAAAGGACAGATGAAGCATTTAGGGACGTGTTTCAGTGGGTGATCCATGGTGGCTGATTGCAGTAGATGACCTCGAAGGTCTTTTCCGACCTTGAAGATCCAATGATTCTGTGAAGCTCAGTCCCTGCCTCGCTGACCCGTCCTTCCCAAAAATGGCATGACCATCCGTGTCGGCCTTCCAGCCGTGAGAGCCGTCCCACCGTGTCTCTGGGGTTGCCGTAAGATCGCGGTTCTGCAGCCTCGCACTGATCTCAGGTTCTCCCCGTTGATTCCCATGCTGCATGTGTTGGTGTGCAGACACTTCAGAGAAGAAAAGGCAGCCGAGGTGCAGGTATCTCTGGAGGAGATCCCCGCTTGTTCCAAGCTGCAGGGCGATGCCTGAAGTGGAGCTCTGCTTTTGTGGGTCACCAGGGACCAGGCTGCCTCCTCCTGAGTGTTAAAGCACCCATCTACCTCTGCCCAACACCACAAAGCCTTTTGACTGCACTGTGCAGCTCAGCCACCTGTCCTAAGAGATGGTCCTCCTTGTGCAGGTACTCGCCTTATCACCAGAAGGAGATTCCTGGACAGCCTGACCCAAAAGTCTCCTTTCTTACCAGTTCTGCCTGTGTGAATGCAGAGATTCTGGGCATTTCCCTGTATGGGCCCTGGATCATGTAGTGTCAGAGATGAAGAGCCCCATCACTTCTGGCTCTGCCCGCGGTGCTGAGGTCACCATGCAGGGAAGACTGGGGGACTCGGGGGTCTCGCCGTAGTTCCTCCACGACCATCACATACCGTCCTCATCGTCTCCCAGACAAAACCATCACCCTCGTATTATCTCTGTGGTTCCCAAAGGTCACCTCACGGCAGCTCAGTGCTCACCCCGTGATCCCTTCTTGCACTTCCAAGCCCCAGCTGCTCCTGCTCACCTCCGAGAGCCTGACCGTGGCCACGGCTGGCATCAGCACAGGCACCGTCCTCACTGTCAGGGTCATGCAGGTGAATGGTGATGGGGGTCAGCATCCCGTGTGCCATCAGAGCCCCGCATCCCCATCCCGACCCACGCATCCCCTGATGTGGGTCCTGCCCTTGGGGTGCTCGGTCAGAGGAAAGGTGCTTGGAGACAGCCCGGCCCCACTGCTGAGCTGTGTCACTGCAGCCTTTGTAGCCCTGTGCAACAGTGCTGGGAGGTCTGGAAGAGCAACCGGGGGTGACCACGGGGTGATCAAAGGGGACCACGGGGAGAACATGAAGTGACCATGGTAAGGCATAAGAGACAATATTGGGGTACGTGGGGTAAGAATGGGGTGGCAAAGAGGTGATTATGGGGTACCTTGGGATAACCACAGTGAGACCAGCAGCACCATTGGGCGACCATGAAGTTACTATGAAGGAAGTATGAAGGAACTACGGGGTGACCATGGAGAGACCACGGGCAGAATATTGCGTGGCCAGGAATTGACCATGCGGTGACACTTGGATGAGCACAGAGCGACCACAGACCGGAAAGGATGGGAAGAGGCTGGGAAGTGGTACAGGAAGCAACTGAGCGTGTCCCACGGAGCAGTTAGCAGCAGGGCTGGCTGGTATCACTGGTCTATGGAGAGAGCTCTGCGTCACAGGGCTCCCTCTCACAATTGGCCACCATGACTGCAGGGGGAAGAGGAATGGAATGGAATGGAATGGAATGGAATGCTGCCCCTGGCCACCTCTGAGAGAAGTGAGACCCTGTGAGTGCCCTGGGCCCAGCTGTGGGCACTGTGAAAATCAGCGTGGGCACTGCCCTCAAGATGAGAGGTGCTTGTGCCAAGCGGGGCCTCCTGTGAGGAGAGGTAATATCCCGGGTGCCCTCACTGTCTGCATCCCAATCCTGCCCCACGCATCCCCCGCATGGGCACCTGCCCTCGGGTGCTGGAGCGGACACGGGGTGCCAAACAGGTGAGCTTGGTGAGAGCACCGGACGGTCGTGGGTTCACTATGAATGGACGCGGGGATCATGGATCAAAAGGGGGAGCGTGGAGTGAGCAAGAGGCTGCCGGAGCAAATAGAGGATGACAGTGAGAAGACCGTGGGCAGACAGTGGCATTTCTGTCGGGTGACCATGTGGAGACGACAGGAGTGAGCAGGAGAGCATGGTGTGAGAACAGGAGGATAAAGAGGTGTCCATGGTGTGAGTATGGTGAAACCACTGGATGAGCGTGGCAGTGTCATGGAGGGAGCATGGGGCCATCCGTGGGGCTCAGGCGGAGCCCTGTGAGCGGCACGGCTGTTCCCAGGCAGAGCCCGGCCCAGCGAGCTCCTCGGGAGACAGGGCGGACGGAGGATGGCACCCAGGGAAGTGCCGTCACGTGGGGCTATCGAGGGGTACCCCCGCGGAGATCTCCCAAGATGGGAAGGAAGGGAAGGGGGAAGGGAAAGGGGGAGGGAGGGAGGAAGAGAAGAAGGGGGGCGGGAGGGGGGGGGGGGGGGAAGAGGGAGGGGGAGGGAAAGGGGGGAGGGAGGAAAAAGGAAGGAAGAAGGAAGGGAGGGAGGAAGGGAGGGGGTAGGGAGGAGGAAGGAAGGGGAGGGGGAGGGGGGGAGGTAGGGAGGAAAAGAAGGAAGGGAAGGGGAGGGAAGGACAGGAGAGGGGGGAGCAAGGGAGGAAAGGGAGGGAAGGGGAGAAGGGGGAAAGGGGAGGGGGGAGGAGGGGAAGGAAGGAGGAAAGAGAGGGGGGAAGGGGGAGGAGGGAAGAGGGGGGGAAGAAAGGAAGGAAAAGAAGGAAAGGGAGGGAGGGAGAAAAGGAAGGAAGGAAAGAAAGGATGGAAGGGAAAAAAAAACATTTAATTGCATTAAAAAGAGATGAGGGCAGTCGGTTTGCAGTGAAGAAAATTTGAGGCGAAAAGGGCAATAAATTGGGGCCCGGGAGCCTCGTGGGGAGTGAGGTGTTTAAAGCCAATTTATACATCTCCAAAATAGGAGTGCAGAACCAGACTCCCATAGGCGCCAATGCAGCTCCTTAGCCACGCCCCCTGGGCCGTACCCTGCTTTAAACCACGCCCCTTCCTTTGGCCACGCCCCCACCCGCTGCAAGTCCTAATCCAGCCACGCCCCCTCTGTGTCCTGGTCCCGCCCCCCTTTTTGTGTACTGGTCCCGCCCCCCTTTGCCTCCTGGCTCCGCCCCCTCTGCGTCATGACCCCGCCCCCTGTGCGTCGTGGCTCCGCCCCATTTGCGTCCTGGCCACGCCCCCTTTTGAGTCCTGGTCCCGCCGCCTTGTGCCCTAGCCCTGGCCCCTCTGTGTCCTGACTCCGCCCCCTCTGTGTCGTGGCCCCGCCCCCATTTGAGTCCTGGGCGTGCTCCCTTTGCGTCCTGGCCCCGCCCTCTCGTGTCTGCCCCCCCCCCCCCGGCCTGCCCCCCCCGGCACCCCCCCCCGACCCCGCCCCCGAACCGTTTGCCCCCAAAAGACCGCCACCCCAAAACGGGAAAAAACGGGGGGGGGGGGGGTTTTTGGGGGGCAAGGGGGGGAAAAAAAACCGGGAAAAAGGGGAAAAGGGGGGAAAAGGGGAAAAAACCCCGGGAAGGGGGGGGGGGGGGGAACCCCCAAAAACCCCCCGGGCGGGGCCCCCCGGGGGGGCCCGGGCCCGGGGAAAGGAGGGGGGAAGGGAGGGACCCCGGGAAAACCCCGGGAACCCGGGGGGGCCCCAAAAATTTTGGAATTGGGTTTTTGGGAAATTTGGGGGCCCCGGGCCGGAAAGGGAAAGGGGGGAAAAGGAAAAAAAAAAATTTTAAAAAACCCAAAACCCAAAAAAAGGGGTCCCCTTAAAATTTTTGGGAAAAAAAAAAAAAGCCCTTTGGGGAAAAAAGGAAAAAAAAAAAAAGGGAGGAAGAACAGGGGAAAAGGGGGTTTCCCCCCCCCAAAAAGGGCCCCCCCCGGGGGCCCCCCCGGGGGGGGCCCCCCCCCCAAAACCCCCCCCCCCTGGGTTTTTTTCCCCCCCGGGGGGGGCCCCCAAATTTTCCCCGGCCCCCCCCCCCCCCCCCCCGGGGGGGGGGGTTGGGGGCCCCAAACCGGGGCCCCCCCTTTGGGGGTCCCGGGGCCCCCCCCCCCCCCCCCCCTTCCGGGGCCCCCCCCCTTTCCCCCTTTTCCCTGGGGTTTCCCGGGGGGCCCCCCCCCGGGGCCCCCCGGCCCCCCCCCGGGGGGGGGGCCCCCTTTTTAAAAAAGGGGGGGGAACCAAAGGAAACCGGGCCCCCAATTTTAAGGGGGAGGGAAAAGGGAAAAAACCCCTTCCTTTGGGGGAAAAACAACCGAAAAAGGGGGGTGGTTGGGGGGGGGGGTTTTCCCCCAACGGGGAAAAAAAAAATTTTGACCCTGGAAACCCACCCCCCCGGGGGGGTTTTTTCCAAAAGGGCCCTTTTTTGGCCTTAAAGGGGGGGCCCCAAAAAGGAAAAAGGAAAGGGGAAAAATTTGGGCCCCCCGGTGGTTTCCCCCCCCCCAAACGGAGTTTTTGAACCCCTTCCTTCCCCCCCTTTTTCCCTTCCCCCCCCCCCCCCCCCCCCCGGGAGGGGCCCCCTTTTTTTTCGGTTCCGGGAAAACCCCGGAAAAATTTTGGCCCCCCAAAAAAAACCCCCAAAATTTTCCCCGGGGGGGGAAAAAGGGGCCCCGGGTTTTTGGAAGGGTTTTTAAAGGGCCCTTTGGGAAAACCGGGGTTTTGGGGGGGGGCCGGCCCGTAAAGGGGGGTTTTTGGGGGGGGGGGGGGGGGCCCTTAAACCCCCCCCCCGGGGGGGGGGGGGGGGGGGGGGGGGGGGGGGGGTTTTGGGGAAAAAAACACCCCTCCCCAAATTGGGGAAAACCCCAAAAGGAAAAAAGGGGGGAAAATTTTTTGGGGAACCCCGGGAAAACCCCTTTTGGGGTTGGGGGGGGGGGGCCCCCCGGGGCCCCGGGGGGTTTGGGGGGGGGAAAAGGAAAATTCCCCCCAAAGGGGAAAAGGGTTTAAAATTTGGGAAATTTTTTTTTTTTTGGGGCGTCCAGGGGGCCCAAAATTTGGGGGGAAAAAAAACCCCCTTTTTCTTTTTTTCCCCCCCCTTGGGGTTGGGGGCCGGGGGCCCCCCAAAAAAGGGGGGAAAAGGGGGGAAAACCCTTTTAAAACCCGGGCTTGGGGGGGGGGGGAAAGGGGCGGGGCCGGGAAAGCAAAGGGGGGGGAAAAAAAGGGGAAGGTTTTTTAAGGCCCCCCCCGGGGGGCCCTTTTTTCCCCCGGGTTTTTGGGGGTTCCCTTTGGGTTCCCCAAATTTAACCCCCCCCCCGGGGAAAAAACCCCCCCCCCCCCCCCGGTTGGTGGGGGCCCCTTTAAAATTCCAAATTTTGGGGGGGGAAAGGCCCCCCCCCCCAAAACCAAACCCCGGGGTTTTGGGGCCCCAAACCCCCTTTTTCCCCAAATTTTTTTTTTCCGTTTTTGGGGGGCCCCAAGGAAGGGGGAAAAAAAATTTTCCTTCCCCTTCCCCCCCCTTCCCCCGGGCAAAAACCCCCCCCCCCCTTTCCCGGGGCCCAAAGGGGGGTTTTTCCCCCTTCCCGGAAACCCCCCCCCGGGTTCCCCTCCCCCAAACCCCAAATTTTAAATTTTCCCCCCAAAACAAAAAAACCCCCAAAACCCCCCCAAAAAATAAAAACCCCCCCCGGGCCACGGGGCCCCGGGATTCCGGGGTTTGGGCCCCCGGAAACCCCCAAAAACCCCCCCCGGGGGCCCCTGGCTAAAGGGGGGGGGGAAAAAGGCCCCAAAACCCAAGGAAAGGGGCCCACCCGGCCGGGGGAGGGGGTTTTTTTCCCAAACCCGGGAAAAACCCCCAACCCCCCGGGGGGGGCCCCCCGGGGGGGGGCCCCCCCGGTAATTTTAAAAAATTTGGGGGCCCCCCGGGGGGGTTTCCCAAAAGGGGCCGGGGGGGGGGCCCCCCCCCCCCCGCCGGGGCCCCCCGGGGCCCCCGGGACCCGGGCCCCCAAAAACCCCCCCATTGGCCCCAAAAAGGGCCCCGGGCCCCTTCCCCACACCCCCCAACCCGGGGCCCCAAAAAGGGGGGGGGGGCCCCCCCCCCCCCCCCCCGGGCCCCCGGGGCCCCGGGGGGCTTGCCGGCCCCCCCCGGCCCCCAGCCGGGGGCCCCCTCAATTGGGTTTGTAAACCCCCCTTCCCCGGGGGGGGCCCCCCCGGGGGGTTTTCCCCCCCCCCCTTTTCCCCCAACCCCCGCGGGGCCCCCCCCCCCCCCCCCCAATTTTTTGGGCGGGGAAACCCCCAAAAGAGGGGGGGCCAAAGGGGGGCCCAAGGTTTGGGGGTTGGGGGGGGGTTTGGGAAAATTGGGGGGGAAAACCCCCCCAAAAAAAACCCCCCCCGGCCCCCCCCCCCGGCCTCCCCGGAAGGCCGGGCTCGGGCAGGCTGGCGTGCTCCACGCGGCACCGGTACTTGTCCTGCTCCCCCGGGCGGGCCTCGATGGAGGCCCAGGTGTAGTAGGTGCCGTCGCTGTTGGGCGCGACGCCCCCCATTGGGTCCCTCCTGGTCCCCACCTCCCCTCCTTCAGCCAGCTGAGGTGATGGGCCGGGGTAGAAGCCGTGAGCCGCGGCAGGCAAGGCAGGATCCCCCGTCCGGGTCCTTTTCCCCCACACTCGCACCTCGGGCCGCTCCTGCAGTTTGGGTGAGTTTGCGGGCAGGGCTTGAGCCCCCCGCCGAGCCCCGCCCCACAATCAGCCCAGCCCCCAAACCCCCCCCCTGGCCCACCTCCCTTTTTCGCGCGGGCCCTTTCCCAATACGCCAGGTATCCCTCAAGCTCTCAAAACACAGACAGTCCCCGCTCGTGTTCCCTTCAAGCCCACTTCCCTCTGCCTCCCATTTTCTCTTGTTGATTTCTTGCCCACTGCAATCGGGCCGCAGGAACGTTTTCATGTGTTTCATATTAAAGGTGATGTAGTCCCTCCCAATCAAATGGCATCCTGTCGCCCCTCGGATGCGCCGGCCTCCCAGGATGCACCGCCGAAACTCTTCTTGGCGGTTGGACCCTAGGCACAGCCCGGGTGGGGGGTGAGTTTCTGAATTGGGCAGCCCCAGGGGGACCAAACCCCACACACCGCACCAACGCCCCCCGGGCCTTAGGGCACTGCCGGCCCTCCGGTGGGTGTCGTGGTTTTGTGGTTTTTGCTTTTGGGAATTCCGCCTCATAACATCATTGTAGTGCACTGAGAGATCAAGTGTTAATGCCCATTCCAGGTACCGTCTCTGTGCGCCGTGGAAGCAGTGGGTCCTTGGCCCTTCCGGGTTGGGCGGTTCTTCCGCCTTGCCGAGGGTGTTTGGGGGTGCTCCCCCCCGGACCCAAGCTTTTCCGGTTTGGCCATACAGTTTTTTGTGGAGGTGCAGGCCCAAATTGCCTTTTTAGGCTTTTAGCCTTCGGGAAGGCTTGTTGGGAACCTTTTCACACTTCAGGTTTCTGTGCTGAAAGTCCCTGCCCCCTTTGGTTTCACGGGTTTAAGTGTCAATCTTGGCCCTTGCCGGGAGGCAGTAAGCCCCTGCCTCCCGCCCCCCCGCCCCTAAAAGGGGGAAAAGGGAAAGGGGGGTGGGAGTGGGGTGCGCTCCAAGGGAAAAAAACCCCCCAGTGGTAACAATCCGTGGAAAACCTTTATTTTCCTTTGTTCCGGTGCCGTCCCCCTTTACCCTTCCCAATTGAAGTTGGCCTAATAATGGGAGAAAGGTTTCCCTGGGCCCCGGTCCCAAACCTGAAAGCTTTGGCCAAGCCCGGGCCCCTCCCGCCGCCCACGGCCGGCCGGAAGGGAACTGCCCCCCCTGGGGGCCGATCCCCACGGCTTTCCGTCCCATCCGGGGCCAGGACCCCGGAATTGGGGCCCCCCCACTTTCCCCCCCCCTCCTGTTGTTGGTGGTTTCAAAACCAAATCAAAAACCCCCATGCCCGTGGGGAAGGTGGGAACCCCCGTCCAGCCCCAACGTTGCAGCGGCTTTGGGGCCACACTCACCCCTCCACTTTTGTTGTGTGGCCTCCCTTGCGCCCTGCAGGATTCTGAAAACTCCACCTTCATTGTCCCGGGCCCTTGGGCGGCCGTCCCAGGGGCTTCCTGGTCCTCCTAAGGCAAAGCCACCAACGATGGGCTGGCTCTTCCGGACTTACTGCGTACTTCCCCGAAGAGTTTCGCCATCCCCGGACCCGACGATCCGAACTGCGGCCAACCGGGGGCCGGGATCCGTCATCCCGGTCACGAAGTACCCGCAAAGGGGTTGCGGACCTTGCCGGGACAGAACGGCGTCGGAGGCCGTGGCCGGGGTGGGGGAACCGCCGGGGCCCGGCGGCCCGGCGACGAGGAAGGCGGACGACCGCGGGTCCCGTGCCGGGAGGCAGGCCCCGTTCCCGCAGCCCTCCACCGCACACCGCCGTGGCCCAGGGACCCCAGCCGGAACCCCACACCACCCGCCTTGCTGGGAAGCCATGCCATCGCTCTGCGGGACAACGCCTGGCACCGACCCGCGCACCGTTTGGGGCATCCGCCACGCCCGGCCAATGGAACCGGGAACGCGGCGGACGTCCCAACCGGGGCCAGGCAGATGGGCCTCCCGAAAGTTGTGAAAAAGTGAAAGGCAGAGGACGGGGAGGAGGAGGGGTTTCCGGTGGCGACAAACGGGGGACGGGGGAAGGGAAGGAGCCGTTTCCGTCGCGCGCGGCCGGGGTTCGGCATGGGAAAACCCGCCTGGGTGGGGGAGCCCCCAAACCGTTTGTGAGGGGCACGGAAACGGCTTCCTTCCGACACGGAGGGGGTTGGATGCAGAGAGGCAACAGAGACCCCCGGGCTGGAAATGACCTCTGGCCGACGCCAACCCAACCGCAAACCCGGTCCCCCCTCCGTGCCCCTGAGCTGCGTCCCCCCCGCGGCGCCGCAATTTTCCACAATGCTGGAACTTCCTCCGGAGATGGAGAGAAGCGACGAAGGGTTCACCGCAGGTCCTGAGCACCGGGGTTGTTTGCCCACACAGGAGGAGACCGAGGGGAGGCTCCGTGGCGGCTCACAAGCCCCCTCAACGGGTGGCCCCGGGCTTCTTGGTAGCCAAAGAAAAGTCCTGCAGTGGAACGTGGAGGACCCTCCGGGCAAGCCATCAGTTGGCCAAGTGAGAATTCACCAACGGAAATCAGGCAACTTCTACTTCTGAAACCCACGCTACTAAACGTTGTTGTGGGATTTTCGCCCTTTCCAACCAGCTGTTTCTAAGGACGGGTTAAAAAATCCAAACGGTGGGCTCGCCGCTTCAGTTCCCCCTTTTCGAATATCTGGATGCAGGAACCACAGCCTTGGAAATCCCATTTGACCAATTCCGTGGCTTTTAAGAGTGTTTTCCTGCTGCCGGTTTGCCCCCTGCCCTGGCTGCTGTGGCAAGAGGTATTTCCCATTTCTAATCCGCCTCAAATAAAGAAATGAGCCGTATGGTTCTCAGGAGGTTTACAACCACTGCCCTCTTCCCAAGCGTGGTTCTTGAAAAATAACCGTGGAAGCCCAGGGTAATTAAGAGAGAACGGCCATTCCGTGGTTGGAGAGAGTGAAAGAAACCCAAGCTTGATGGCTTGCTGAGGAAAGGAGTGAGGGCGAACCTCCATTCGGCTTCCCTAACCATTGTGGGGCCCTTCTTTTATCCTCTTCTTCTGCCAGTGTGGCATCCCGGGGCACTTTGGTCACGTGGGAACGGGCTGTCGGTTCTGCATTAGAACTAAGGAGATAAATATTTTACTCACAGATGTTTTCAGGGGGGTCTTTTTCCTTCACCGGGGGTCTCTGATGGTCTGCGCACGCTCAGCAGATGGCTGCAGTCATTTCTGGTCACAGGGATGAGGTGGATGCGGGCATTCATCGGTACAAAGACTGCAGCTCTGCTCTGTGCAGCCGTCTGGAACTGCTCTGAGCCTGGAGGTACAGACAGGCTGGACATCCCACTCCTCATCGCTGTGACAAGGATATCAATGGGCTCGTCGTGCTGGAAGACTGCTAATTGTTGGTGCTGGATAGACAAGGGCTGAGTGACAGAGAATTGAAGGAGGAGAAGCAAAACGATGAGCAATACCCGTGTTGAGATGGCAACAATTTCAGTTCAGCAGGTATGGATGCGTCCAGCTGAGCGTCGGGAAGCTTTGTGAACCTGAAGCACTCAGCCAGTGAGGAACCACGGGAGGAAGAGATCAGCACTGGGTAACGGGGCATAAGAGCTGTAACGCTGCTTTCTGCGTGTGCTGCTGCTTATGGGATGGCTGGCATTGCACTGGCAATAAAATCTGTTTTGACCAGAGATACCGCCCTGGGTTATTTGGGTATTTCCAACAAGTGCTCTCTGACCTCATGTCTGTCCATAACATTTGTAGTGTAGTTTTACGAAGCCATTATCTTTGGTAATTCTCTGTGTGAGAGTTAAAATTGTCTTTCCTTCCTCCAGCCTTGGATAATGAACAGAACAGGAGATAAGGGGGGGGAGGGAACAAACATGATAAACAAGAGGTAAGAAATTATGAGGTGAGAATGAGGGAGAGATTAAAGGTTGATGGGATTAGGATGCAGATATAATAATAAGCATCGGAGGCATCAGGTAGATCCTGGAGTGCTCAACAGAGAAAGGGAAAGAATTCTTGGTGTTGGTGGATCGCGGATATAAGGCTGTGGTGTGTTTTTGGTCATGTGGTCCTGTTAGCAGGATGCCCACCACTGCAATCGTGAATTAAAACTTTCACAACAAAGCCAGTCTGCGAAAAATCATTTATTTCACACATCTGGAATTTCAAAGTTTTTTGGGTG
>JADANK010000752.1:0-25182 GCA_021292215.1 Lophura nycthemera
CACTTATGGGGCTGGGGGGACTTATGGGGCGGGGGGCACTTTGGGGGCGAGGGTTCACTTATGGGCGGGGGGCACTTATGGGGCGGGGGTTCACTTAGGGGCTGGGGACTTATGGGCTGAGGGCATTATGGGGGCGAGGGGCACTTAGGGGCTGGGGTCCTAGGGGCAGAGGATGCCTTTGGGGCTGAGGGCTCCAGGTCTGGGGTTCCTTATGGGCGGGAGGGGCCTTAAATGGGGAAGGGGTTCACTTGGGCAGGGAAGGCACTTTTGGGGCTGGGAGGCACTTTGGGGAGAGGGACTTATGGGTCTGGGGGGGATTAGGGGGGCGAGGGGGAAATGGGGGGGGGGGGAAGGGGGGGGGGGGGTTTAGGGGGGGGGTTAATGGGGAAGGGGTACATGGGGGCAGGAGGCCTTTGGGGCTGGGAGATTTGGGGCTGGGAGCATTTTGGGGCGGAGGCACTTTGGGTCTGGGGGTTTTTGGGGTGGGGGGGTACTTTGGGGCTGGCAGTCACTTATGGGGCTGACGGAGCGGGGCAGAGGGCTTAGGGCAGGCCATTAGGGGGGGCAAATTTGAGGGCACTTATGGGGCTGGGGTTCACTTATGGGGCTAGGGGTCACTTATGGGGCAGAGGATGCACTTATGGGGCTGAGGGCTCACTTATGGGTCTGAGGGTTCACTTATGGGGCTGAGGGGCACTTATGGGGCAGAGGGGCTCACTTATGGGGCAGAGAGGCACTTATGGGGCTGAGAGGCACTTATGGGGCAGAGGGCTCACTTATGGGTCTGGGGGTTCACTTATGGGGCTGACTGTGTACTTTGGGGTGAGGATCCACTTTGGGGCAAGAGGGTTCACTTATGGGGCTGAGGGCCACTTTGGGTTGAGGGTTCACTTATGGGGCTGAGGGGCACTTATGGGGCTGAGGCTTCACTTATGGGGCTAGGGGTCACTTATGGGGCAGAGGATGCACTTATGGGGCTGAGGGCTCACTTATGGGTCTGAGGGTTCACTTATGGGGCTGAGGCACTTATGGGGCAGAGGGGTTCACTTATGGGGCAGAGAGGCACTTATGGGGCAGAGGTGTTCACTTATGGGGCTGAGGGACTCACTTATGGGTCTGGGGGTTCACTTATGGGGCTGACTGTGTACTTATGGGGCTGAGGATGCACTTATGGGGCAGAGGGTTCACTTATGGGGCTGGGAGTCACTTATGGGGCTGAGGGCTCACTTATGGGGCTGGGAGGTCACTTATGGGGCAGAGGATGCACTTATGGGGCTGAGGGCTCACTTATGGGGCTGGGGGTTCACTTATGGGGCAGAGGATGCACTTATGGGGCAGCGTGCTGTCCGTGTTCCCTTGTGCATGGCCTCGTGCAACCCCCCGTGCAAAGCATGAGTGTGACGAGTGTGCAAATCCTCGTGCAAACCCTCCCGGAAATCCCCGTGCAAAGCCCCGTGCGAAACCCTCGTGCAAATCCCCGTGCAAAGGTTCCCATTCAGCCACACGAATCCTGGTGTTGTGCAAATCCATGTGCAAAGCCCGAGTGAACCCCGTGCGAACCCTTGTGTGTCCCCGTGCAAATCCCCGTGCAAATCCCCGTGCAAATCCTTGTGCAAACCCCGCCATCCTTGTGCAAAACCGTGTGTGTGTGTCGTGTGCTGACGGGTCCCCATCCTCGTGCAAGTCATCGTGCAAATCCCCGTGCAAAACCCACCATCCATGTGCAAACCTGAGTGTGTGTCCGTGGGCTGACTGGTTTCCAATCCCCGTGCAAATCCCCGTGCAAATCCCCGTGCAAACACAAGCGTATCCATTTGCTGAACGTTTCTCATCACTGTGCAAATCCCCGTGCAAATCCTTGTGCAATCCCCACCATCTTGTGCAAATCCATGTGTGTGTGTCCGTGTGCTGACTGGTTCCAATCCTCGTGCAAATCCCCGTGCAAAAGCCCACCATTCTTGTGCAAATCCATGTGTTGTGTCCGTGTGCTGACTGATTCCCAACCCTCGTGCAAATCACCGTGTAAATCATTGTGCAAATCCTCGTGCAAATCCCCGTGCAAACCCGTGTGTGCCTGTGTGCTGAACATTTTGCATCCTCGTGCAAATCCTCGTGCAAATCCTCGTGCAAACCCAAGTGTGCCTGCGCTGAACGTTTCCGATCCCTGTGCAATCCCGTGCAAATCCTCGTGCAAATCCCCGTGCAAACCCATACTGGTGCCATACTGGGAGCTGTGGGGGGTTGTACTGGTGATACTGGTGCCATACTGGTGTCATACTGGGAGCTGTGGGGGTTGTACTGGTGATACTGGTTTCATACTGGGAGCTGTGGGGGTTGTACTGGTGATACTGGTGCCATACTGGGAGCTGTGGGGGGTTGTACTGGTGATACTGGTGCCATACTGGTGTCATACTGGGAGCTGTGGGGGGTTATACTGGTGGTACTGGTGCCATACTGGTGTCATACTGGGAGCTGGGGGGTTGTACTGGTGATACTGGTGCCATACTGGTGCCATACTGGGAGCTGGGGGGGTTGTACTGGTGGTACTGGTGCCATACTGGGAGCTGGGGGGGTTATACTGGTGCCATACTGGTGCCATACTGGGAGCTGGGGGGGTTATACTGGTGGTACTGGTGCCATACTGGTGTCATACTGGGAGCGGGGGGGGTTATACTGGTGGTACTGGTGATACTGGTGCCATACTGGGGTTATACTGGTGTTATACTGGTCCTTTACTGGTCCCATCCCAGTTCCATACTGGTCTCATCCCAGTTCCATCCCAGTTCCATCCCAATCCCATCCCAGTCCCACACTGGTCCCATACTGGTCCCATCCCAGATCCATACTGGTCTCATCCCAGTTCCATACTGGTTTCATCCCAGTTCCATACTGGTCCCATACTGGTCCCATCCCAGTTCCATACTGGTCCCATCCCAGTTCCATCCCAGTCCCATCCCAGTTCCAACTTCCCACCCATCCATCGTCCATCCCAGTTACCCTCCATCCCGTCCAACTCCCACCATCCCCAGTCCAAGTCCCATCCCAGTCCATCCCAGCCCATCCCAGTTCCCATCCCAGTTCCCTACCCGTCCCATCCCATTCCATCCCACCCATCCCATCCTTCATCCCATCCCAGTCCATCCAGTCCCATCCCAGTTCCATCCCAGTCCCATACTGGTCCCATCCCAGTCCCATCCCAGTCCCATCCCAGTTCCATACTGGTCCCATCCCAAGTTCCTCCCGTCCCAGGTCCCATCCTCCCAATCCCAGTCCCTCCCAGTCCATCCCAGTTCCATCCCAGTCCCATCCCAGTCCCATCCCAGTTCCATACTGGTCCCATCCCAGTCCCATCCCAGTTCCATCCCAGTTCCATACTGGTCCCATCCCAGTCCATCCCAGTTCCATACTGGTCCATCCCCCATCCCAGTTCCATCCCAGTTCCATACTGGTCCATCCCAGTTCCATCCCAGTCCATCCCAGTTCCATCCCAGTCCCATCCCAGTCCATCCCAGTCCATCCCAGTTCCATACTGGTCTCCATCCCAGTTCCATCCCAGTTCCATACTGGTCCCCAGTCCTCCCCAGTTCCATCCGTGTCCCAGTCCCCAGTTCCCATCCCAGTTCCCATCCAGGTCCCATCCCAGTCTCCCGTCCCATCCCAGCCCTTCCATCCCAGTCCATCCCAGTCCATCCCAGTTCCATCCCAGTCCATCCCAGCCCATCCCATCCATCCCAGTTCCCATCCCAGTTCCCGTTCCTCGTTCCCATCCCAGTTCCCAGTCCCGTCCCAGTCCCAGTCCCTCCCAGTTCCAGTCCCGTCCCAGTCCCAGTCCCTCCCAGTCCCATCCCTCCCAGTCCCATCCCCGTCCCATCCCAGTCCATCCCGTCCCATCCCAGTCCCCATCCAAGGTCCCGTCCCAGTTCCATACTGGTCCATCCCAGTCCATCCCAGTTCCCATCCCAGTCCATCCCAGTCCCTTCCAGTCCATCCCAGTCCATCCCGCCCATCCCGTCCATCCCAGTCCATCCCAGTTCCCATCCCCGCCCATCCCATTTCCCCATCCCAGTCCTCCCGCCCATCCCAGTTCCCCCCTTCCCCCTCCCGCCCTCCCAGTCCCTTCCCGCCCATCCCAGTCCCCCCCCCCTCCCACTTTCCCACCCATCCGTCCCATCCCGTCATCCCAGTCATCCCGCCCATCCCGTTCCACCTCTCCCACCCTCCAATTCCCATCTTCCCCCCTTTCCCGTCCCACCCATCCCCTCTTCCCCCCTCCCATCTTCCCACCCATCCATCCCAGTCCCTCCCGTCCCATCCCGCCCTCCCACCCCTCCCAGTTCCATCGGTCATCCCATTCCTCCCGTCCCACCCGTTCCCCCCGTCCACCCAGTTCCATTACTGGTTCCCCCCATCCCAGTGAGGAGTTTCCTTATGGGGCTGAGAGTTCACTTATGGGGCTGAGGGTTCACTTATGGGTCTGGGGGTCACTTATGGGGCTGGAGTTGGCACTTATGGGGCAGAGGGGTCACTTATGGGGCTGAAGATTCACTTATGGGTGTGAGGGTTCAGTTATGGGGTTGAGAGTTCACTTATGGGTCTGAAGATTCACTTATGGGTCAGAGGTTTCACTTATGGGGCTGGGGTTCACTTATGGGGCTTGGGATCACTTGTGGGGCTGAGGGTTCACTTATGGGGCTGAGAATTCACTTATGGGGCTGGAGTTGGCACTTATGGGGCTGAGGCTTCACTTATGGGGCTGTGGGTTCACTTATGGATCAGAGGTTTCACTTATGGGGCTGAGAGTTCACTTATGGGTCTGAGGGTTCACTTATGGGTCTGGGGGTCACTTATGGGGCTGGAGTTGGCACTTATGGGTCTGGGGGTTCACTAATGGGTCCCGGGAGTCACTTATGGGTCCGTGGGGTCACTTAGGGGTCGTGGGGGGTCACTTAGGGGTCCAGGGAGGCACTTATATGCTTGGGAGGGGTCACTTATGGGTCTGGGGGTTCAGTTATGGGGCTGAGGATTCACTTATGGGGCAGAAGGTTCACTTATGGGGCTGGGGCTTCACTTATGGGGCCGAGGAGTCGCTTATGGGTCTGAAGATTCACTTATGGGGCAGAGTGTTCACTTATGGGGCTGAGAGTTCACTTATGGGGCTGGAGGTGGCACTTATGGGTCTGGGGGTTCACTTATGGGGCTGGGGGTTCACTTATGGGTCTGAAGATTCACTTATGGGGCTGGGGGCTCACTTATGGGTCTGAAGTTTCACTTATGGGGCAGAGGGTTCACTTATGGGGCTGAGGATTCACTTATGGGGCAGAAGGTTCACTTCTGGGTCTGGGGGTTCCCTTATGGGGCCGGGGGTTCACTTATGGGGCTGGAGTTGGCACTTATGGGTCTGAAGATTCACTTATGGGGCTGGAGGAGTCACTTATGGGGCTGAGAGTTCACTTATGGGGCCGGGGGTTCCCTTATGGGGCCGGGGGTTCACTTATGGGGCTGGAGTTGGCACTTATGGGTCTGAAGATTCACTTATGGGGCTGGAGGAGTCACTTATGGGGCTGAGAGTTCACTTATGGGGCCGGGGGTTCACTTATGGGGCCGGGGGTTCACTTTTTATGGGGCTGGGAGTTTCACTTATGGCAGAGGCAGAGGGTTCACTATGGGGCAGGCGGTGGTTCATCTATGGGCTTGGGGTGGCACTTATGGGGCTGGGGTTCACTTATGGGGCTGGAGGTGGCACTTATGGGGCTGGAGTTGGCACTTATGGGTCTGGGGGTTCACTTATGGGGCTGGAGTAGGCACTTATGGGGCAGAGGGGTCACTTATGGGGCTGAGGATTCACTTATGGGTCTGAAGATTCACTTCTGGGTCTGGGGGTTCACTTATGGGGCAGAGGGTTCACTTATGGGGCCAGAGGTGGCACTTATGGGTCTGAGGGATCATTTATGGGTCTGAAGATTCACTTATGGGGCTGAGGGTTCACTTATGGGGCTGAGGATTCACTTATGGGGCAGAAGGTTCACTTATGGGGCTGGGGGTTCCCTTATGGGGCCGGGGGTTCACTTATGGGGCTGGAGTTGGCACTTATGGGTCTGAAGATTCACTTATGGGGCTGGAGGAGTCACTTATGGGGCTGGAGTTGGCACTTATGAGGCAGAGGGCTCACTTATGGGTCTGAAGGTTCACTTCTGGGTCTGGGGGTTCACTTATGGGGTAGAAGATTCACTTATGGGGCTGTGGAGTCACTTATGGGGCTGGAGTTGGCACTTATGGGTCTGGGAGTTCACTTATGGGGTCTGGGGGTTCACTTATGGGTCTGGGGGTTCACTTATGGGGCTGGAGGTGGCACTTATGGGTCTGGGGGGTTCACTTGTGGATCTGGGGGAGGCACTTATGGGTCTGAGGGATCACTTATGGGGCTGGAGTTGGCACTTATGGGTCTGGGGGGGTCACTTATGGGGCAGAGGGTTCACTTATGGGGCTGGAGGTTCACTTATGGGGCTGGAGTAGGCACTTATGGGGCAGAGGGGTCACTTATGGGGCTGAGGATTCACTTATGGGTCTGAAGATTCACTTATGGGTCTGAAGATTCCCTTATGGGGCAGAGAGTTCATTTATGGGTCTGGGGGTCACTTATGGGGCTGGAGTTGGCACTTATGGGTCTGGGGTTCACTTATGGGGCGGGAGGGTCACTTATGGGGCTGGGGGAGCACTTATGGGGCTGGGAGGTCACTTATGGGGCAGAGGGTTCACTTATGGGGCTGAGGGGTCACTTATGGGTCTGAAGATTCACTTATGGGTCTGGGGGTCACTTATGGGGCTTTGAGTGTCACTTATGGGTCTGAGGGTTCACTTATGGGGCTGGGGGTCACTTATGGGGCTGGAGTTGGCACTTATGGGTCTGGGGGGTCAGTTATGGGTCAGAGGTTTCACTTATGGGGCCGGGGGGTTCACTTATGGGGCTGGGAGTTCACTTATGGGGCAGAGGGTTCACTTATGGGGCTGGGGGTTCACTTATGGGTCCTTGGGGTGGCACTTATGGGGCTGGGGTTCACTTATGGGGCTGGAGGTGGCACTTATGGGGCTGGAGTTGGCACTTATGGGTCTGGGGGTTCACTTATGGGGCTGGAGTTGGCACTTATGGGGCACAGCAGGGGGTAATTACTGGGGCTGGGATTCACTTATGGTCTGAAAGATTCACTTCTGGGTCCTGGGGGTTCACTATGAGGCAGAGGTTCATATGGGGCCCGGAGGTGGCACTTAGTCTGAGGGCTCATTTATGGGTCTGAAGATTCACTATGGGGGCTGAGGTTCACTTATGGGGCTGAGGGATCACTTATGGGGCGGGATGGTCACTTATGGGGCTGGGGGGTTCCATTTATGGGGCCCGGGGGTTCACCTTATGTTTTTTCAGGCTGGACTTTAGTGGCACTTATGGGTCTGAAGATTCACTTATGGGGCTGGAGGAGTCACTTATGGGGCTGAGAGTTCACTTATGGGGCCGGGGGGCTGCACCTTATGTGGGCTGGGGGAGTTCACTTATGGGGCAGAGGGTTCACTTATGGGGGCTGTGGTTCATTTTATCGGTCTTGGGGTCCCTTATGGGCTGGCGGTTGGCACTTATGGGGCTTAGGAGACACTTATGGGTCTGAAGATTCCCTTATGGGGCAGAGAGTTCACTTATGGGTCTGGGGGTCACTTATGGGGCTGGAGTTGGCACTTATGGGTCTGGGGTTCACTTATGGGTCAGAGGTTTCCCACTTCTGGGCTGGGGTTCACCTTATTGGGGCGAGTTGGCACTTTCTGGGGCTGCAGAATTTTTTCAATTCTGGGGCTAGAGTGGCACTTATAGGGGCAGGTCGGTTTCACTTTTATGGCGGCAGAGTGTTCACTTATGGGGCAGAGGGTTCTCTTATGGGGCTGGGGGTTCACTTACGGGTCTTGGGGTCACTTATGGGGCTGGAGTTGGCACTTATGGGGCTGAGGAGTCACTTATGGGGCTGGAGGTGGCACTTATGGGGCTGGGGATCACTTATGGGGCTGGAGTTGGCACTTATGGGTCTGGGGGTTCACTTATGGGGCAGAGGAGTCACTTATGGGTCTGGGGGTTCACTTATGGGGCTGGAGTAGGCACTTATGGGGCAGAGGGGTCACTTATGGGGCTGAAGATTCACTTATGGGTCAGAGGCTTCACTTATGGGCAGGGAGGTCACTTGTGGGTCAGAAGTAGTTCACTTATGGGTCAGAGGGGTTTCACTTATGGGTCGGGGGGGTGACTTATGGGTCAGAGGGGGGGTCACTTATGGGGCAGAGGGGGGTCACTTATGGGTCTGGGGGTTCACTTATGACGGCAGAGTTTTCACTTTGGGGCAGAGGGTTTTCCCACTTTGGTGCTGGGGTTCACTTATGGGGCTTGAGTGTCACTTCTGGGGCATGAAGATTCAATTATGCTGGTCTTGGGTTCACTCCTATGGGGCTGGGGGTTCACTTATGGGGGCAAGAGGTTTCGTCCTCGTGTGCCCCACAAGTCCATTCTGCCACATAGGGAATCCGCCCCCCCCCCCACCCACCCCCAAAAAAAAATAAACCTCCCCCCATGGGGCGCCCCCCCCCAGCGCCGCCCCGACCGCCCCACAGCCACCCTATAGGTGAGTCCTTGCACGAGGATCAGGGCCTTGCACGAGGATCGGGGCCTTGCACGGCTGTTGAGCCCTTGCACAGGGCCTTGCACGAGGATCTGGGCCTTGCACGGATGTTGAGTCCTTGCCACCAATTGTTGATAGCCATTGCACTGGATTGGAGCCTTAGACTTGCACGGCTGTTGAGCTACTTACACGATGTTGGCCCTTGCTATGGGGCTCAGGGACTGCACGAGGGCTCCGGGGCTTTGCCGCTGGCTGTTGAGCCCTTGCACGAGGATTGGGGCCTTGCACGGCTGTTGAGTCCTTGCACAATTGTTGAGCCCTTGCATGAGGATCAGGGCCTTGCACGAGGATCAAGGCCTTGCGGGGTTGTTGAGCCCTTGCACGAGGATGTGGGCCTTGCACGAGGATCGGGGTCTTGCATGATTGTTGATCCCTTGCACGATCGTTGAGACCTCACACGAGGATCGAGGCCTTGCACAACTGCTGAGCCCTTGCACAGGGGTCAGGGCTTTGCACAGTTTGTGAGCCCTTGCACGACGATAGGAGGCTTTCACAGTTATTGAGGCCTTGCACGAATATGGAGCCCTTGCACAAAGGAGCTGAGGCCTTGCACACTAATTGAGCCCTTGCACAAGGGTCGGGGGCTTGCACTATTATTGAGCCCAAGCTTGGGTGTCGAGGCCTTGCACAATTATCGAGCCCTTGCACAAGGCTCTGGGGCCTTTGCACGAGGATCCCAGGCCTTGCACGTGGGTCTGAAGTGTGTGTGAAGGTCTCAGATTTGCACAAGGATTTCAAGCCTTGCACAATGGCCCCGTGCCTTTCACCAGGGCGTGCACAAGGATCTTGGGGCCTGGATCGTTGCACGAGGGTCCCAGGCCTTTGTTTGCACGAGGGTCCTAGCCTTGCACGAGGATCTGGGGTGTGCAAGCAGAGCTGGGGTTTGAATGAAGCTTAGGGATCACAAGTGCACGAGGCTCCTGGGCTTTGCACGAGGGTCGAGGGCGTGCAAGAGGCTCAGGGGGTTGAATGAGGATTGGGGGGGGCTTGCACGAGGATTTTGGGGATTGCATGAGGGGCTGTGATTTGCACGAGGATCTCGGGCCTTGCACAAAGGTGCTGGGTGTGCAAAAGAGCCTGGGGTTCAAATGAGGATTTGAGAATTTGCAGTGTGCACGATGATTGTGAGGTCTTGCACGAGGGGCTGCACTTTGCACGAGGACCCTCCCGTGCGTGCATTGCGCCACCACTTTGCACACTCGTGTTGCACGCCCACGCCCCGTTTTCCCACCTTGTTGCACACAATGCTCACCAACGCCTTGCACACCTGCACACCCTGCTCGTGCGTGCACACCCTTGTGTTGCACACCTCATTGCACACCCACCCTTCCCCCCTTGCTGTTGTACACCCAACATCCGTGCACACTCAGCTCCTCACACACTCAACCCCACTTGAACACTCGATTCCTCGTACACAACCACTTCCTTGCACAATCACACCTGGCACACCCACCTCCTTGCACACCCAGCTCCCCACTCATCCAGCACAGTCACCTCAGCTCCTCGCACACTCACCAGCTCCTTGCACACTCACCAGCTCCTAGCACACTCACTCCTGTCCTCGCATGCCCAGCTTCTTGCACACTTGCTCCCGTCCTCGCACACCCAGCTCCTAGCACACTTACCCAGCTCCTGGCACACCCAGTTCCTAGCACACTCACTCCTGCCCTGTCCAGCTCTTGCACACTCACCCAGCCCAAGCCATCACTTCGCTTCCTAACACCCAGCCCTGCCATCCTCAGTCCTAGCACACTGACTCCTGTCCTCGCACACCCAGCTCCTTGCACACCCAGCTCCTGGCACACTCAGCTCCAAACACACTCACTCAGCTCCTCACACACCCGGCTCCTCGCACGCTCACCCAGCTCCTATCTCACTCCCCCATCTCCTCACACACTCACAAAGCTCCTGGCACACCCAGCTCCTTGCACACTCCTCCAGCTCCTCGCACACTCACTCCTGTCCTCGCACACCCAGCTGCTTGCACACTCACCCAGCTCCTATCTCACTCCCACAGCTCCTGACACACAGCCCCCCGCACGCCCCCAGTAGCTCCTTGCACACCCAACCCTTGCACGCTCACCCAGCTCCTGGCTCACCCAGCTGCTGGCACACTCCCCCAGCTCCTGACACACTCACAGCCCCCCGCACGCCCCCCAGCCCCTCGCACACCCCCAGCAGCTCCTTGCACACTCACTCCTAGCACACCCAGCTTCCTTGCACACTCCCCCAGCTTCTCGCATGCTCACCAAGCGCTAGCCACTCCCCAGCTCCTGCCACACTCACAGCCCCCTGCACACCCTCCAGCTCCTTGCCAGCCCCCAGCCCCTCAACACACCCCCAGCAGCTCCTTGCACAACCAGCCCTTGCACGCTCACGCCACCCATTGCACACCCAGCTATGGCCACACTCACTCAATCTAGCACACTCACCCAGCTCCTCGCACACTCACTCACTCCTAGCACACCCAGCTCCTCGCACACTCCCCAGGGCTCCGGCCACACTCAAGCCCCTCAACACAACCACAGCAGATCCTTGCACGCCCCCTCAGCTTCCTTGCACACTCGCTCCTAGCCACAACCCAGCGCCTAGCCCACTCCCCCGCTACTGGCACTACACGCACGGCCCCCCGCACGCCCCAGCAGCCCCTCGCACGCCCCCAGCCGCTCCTTACACACCCCCAGCAGCCCCTTGCACGCCCCTTGCACGCCCGCAGCAGCTCCTTGCACGCGCAGGCGGGCGATGTCAGGCGACTCCGAGGAGGACGTGTGCCGCCGCGCGCTGCTGCTGGTGCAGGAGTTGTGTTTCACGCCCTCACCCAGCTCCTCGCCCACCCAGCTCCTGGCACTCTCAGCCTGCTCCAAGCACACTCACTCCTAGCACAGCCAGCTCCTCGCACACTCACTCCAGTCCTTGCACGCCCAGCTTCTGGCACACTCACCCGGATCCTTGCACGTACACTCAGCTCCTGGCACACTCACCCAGCTCCAATCTCACTCCCCCAGCTCCTAGCACACTCACCCAGCTCCTGGCACACCCAGCTCCTCGCACACTCACTCACCTCCTAGCACACCCAGCTCCTAGCACACCCATCTCCTAGCACACTCACTGAGCTCCTTGCACATTCACCCAGCTATCTCACTCCCCCAGCTCCTGACACACTCACAGCCCCTTGCACGCCCCACAGCTCCTGACACACTCACAGCCCCTTGCACGCCCCACAGCCCCTTGCACGCCCCCAGCAGCCCCTTGCACAGCCAGCCCTTGCACGCTCACCCAGCTCCTGGCTCCCCCAGCTCCTAGCCCACTCCCCCAGCTCCTAACACACTCACAGCCCCTCGCACGCCCCCCCAGCCCCTCTCACGCCCCCAGCAGCTCCTTGCACACCCGCACTCCTACACACCCACCCTTGCACCTCACCCAGCTTCTCCATGCTACCAGCTCCTTCCACTCCCCCAGCCCCAACACCTCCACCCCCCCGCACGCCCCAGCAGCCCTGCACGCCCCCAGCCCCTTCCCCCCACAACCCCAGCGGCCCTTGCAAAGCGCCCTCAGCGCCCGGGAGACTTTGCGCCGCCCTGCTGCTGGTTGCAGGAGTTGTTTTCACGCCCTCCCCAGCTTCCTCGCACCACCCAGCTCCTTGGCACACTCACCCCACTCCCTCACACCCCAGCTCCTGGCACACTCACCCAGCTCCTGGCACACCCACCCGGACCTTCACCAGCTCCTACACCACCCAGCTTCCAGCCACCCCAAGCTCCTTGGCACACCCAGCTCCTGCAACTCAACCGACTCCTTGCACACTCCCCAGCTCTTCCACACCCCCCAGGGCTCCTTGCACAATCCCCCAGCTCCTCGCACACCCCCAGCAGCTCCTTGCACGCCCCGAGCAGCTCCTTGCACACTCACTCCTAGCACACCCAGCTCCTTGCACACTCCCCCAGCTTTCTCCATGCACACTCCCCCAGCTCCTAGCCCACTCCCCCAGCTCCTGCCACACTCACAGCCCCCGCACGCCCCTCCAGCTCCTTGCACGCCCCCAGCCCCTCACACACCCCCAGCAGCTCCTTGCACACCCAGCCCTTGCACGCTCACCCAGCCCATTGCACACCCAGCTCTGGGCACACTCACTCAAGTCCTAGCACACTCACCCAGCTCCTCGCACACTCACTCAGCTCCTAGCACACCCAGCTCCTCGCACACTCCCCCAGCTCCTGCCACACTCAAAGCCCCTCGCACAACCCCAGCAGCTCCTTGCACGCCCCCATCAGCTCCTTGCACACTCGCTCCTAGCACACCCAGCTCCTAGCCCACTCCCCCAGCTCCTGGCACACTCACAGCCCCCCGCACGCCCCTCCAGCCCCTCGCACGCCCCCAGCCGCTCCTTACACACCCCCAGCAGCTCCTTGCACACCCAGCCCTTGCACGCTCACCCAGCTCATTGCACACCCAGCTCTGGGCACACTCACTCAAGTCCTAGCACACTCACCCAGCTCCTCGCACACTCACTCAGCTCCTAGCACACCCAGCTCCTCACACACTCCCCCAGCTCCTGCCACACTCAAAGCCCCTCGCACAACCCCAGCAGCTCCTTGCACGCCCCCATCAGCTCCTTGCACACTCGCTCCTAGCACACCCAGCTCCTAGCCCACTCCCCCAGCTCCTGGCACACTCACAGCCCCCCGCACGTCCCTCCAGCCCCTCGCACACCCCCAGCCCCTCACACACTCCCAGCAGCTCCTTGCACCACCCAACCCTTGCACGCTCCACCCCAGCCCATGCACACCCAGCTCGGGCCACACTCACTCAATCCTAGCACACTCACCCAGCTCCTCCACACTCACTCAGCTCCTAGCACACCCAGCTCCTCGCACACTCCCCCAGCTCCTGCCACACTCAAAGCCCCTCACACAACCCCAGCAGCTCCTTGCACGCCCCCCTCAGCCCTTGCACCTCGCTTCCTGCACACCCACTCCTAGCCCACTCCCCAGCTCCTGCCACCTCACAGCCCCCCGCACGCCCCTCCAGCCCCTCGCACGCCCCCAGCCGCTCCTTACACACCCCCAGCAGCTCCTTGCACACCCACCCTTGGCACGCTCACCCAGCTCATTGCACAACCCAGCTCTGGGCAACTCACCCAAGGTCCTAGCCCACCACCAGCTCCTTTTTTTCGCACACTCACTCGCCCTAGCAACACCCAGTCCTCGCATACTTCCCCCAGCTCCGCCACACCAAAGCCCCTCGCACAACCCCAGCAGCTCTGGGCAACGCCCCATCAGCCCTTGCACACTACTCCTAGCACACCCGCTCCTGCCCCACTCCCCAGCCTGGGACACTCACAGCCCCCCCCCGCCCCTCCAGCCCCTCGCACGCCCCCGCCGCCCTTAACACCCCCAGCAGCCCTTGACACCAAGCCCTTGGCACGCTCACCCAGCTCATTTGCACACCCAGCTCCGGGCACACTCATCAAGTCCTATCTCACTCCCCCGCTCCTGACCACTCACAGCCCCTCGCCAACCCCCCAGCCCCTCTCACGGGCCCCCCCAACCCCTCGCACGCCCTCGCCCGCCTGCAGGAACCCCTTGCAGCGCAGGCGGGCAAATGTTCAGGCGACCTGAGGAGGGTTGGTGCCGCCGCGTGTGCGCTGGTGCAGGAGTTGTGTTTCACGCCCTCCCCAGTCCTCAACACACCCGCTCCCTGGCACCATCACCCCCCCCAGCCCTCTCCCACCAGCTCTGGCACCTCCCCCAGCCCTGGCACCCCAGCTCCTTGCACAGTCACCCAGCTCCCTGGACCCCCTCCTAGCCACCTCACGAGCTCCTTTGCACATACCGGCTCCTTGCCATACCCAGCTCCTACTCACTCCCCCAGTCCTGGCACACTCACAGCCCCTTGCACGCCCCCGCCCCCTTGCACGCCCCAGCAGCCCCTTGCACCCCAGCCCTTCACGTCACCCCCCTGGCTCCCCCCAGCTCCTAGCCCACCCCCCCTCCTAACACACCACAGCCCCTGCATGCCCCCCCCAGCCCCTCTCCGCCCCGCAGCTCCTTGCCACCCCAGCAGCCCCTTCACACCCAGCCCTTGCACGCCACCCAGCTCCTGGCTCACCCCGCTGCTGGCCCACTCCCCCAACCCTGACACATCCCAGCCCCCCGCAGCCCCCCACCCCTCGCACACCCCAGCAGCCCTTGCAAACCTCACTTCCTAGCACACCCAGCTCCCTTGCACCCTCACCCAGCTTCTCGCGGCTACCCAAACCCTATCTCATCCCCAGCTCCCTATCTCACTCTCCCAGCCCCCGCACGCCCCCCAGCAGCTCCGCCGCCCCCAGCCCTCTCCCAACCCCCAGCCCTCCTTGCAACCCCCAGCAAGCTCCTTGCACACTCACTCCTAGCACACCCAGCCTTGCACACTATGTCCAGCCCACTCCCCCAGCCCCTGCCAACACTCACAGCCCCCTTCAAGCCCCCTCCGCCCTGCACGCCCCCAGCACCCCTCTCACACCCCAGCAGCCCCTTGCACGCCCGCAGCGGCTCGTTGCACGCGCAGGCGGGGCATTTTGCGGGGGACTAGAGGAGGCCCGTGGCCGCGCGCCCTGCGCTGGTGCAGGAGTTGTGTTTCACGCCGCGCCACCGCCGGCGCCCCAGCATGGTGCAAGGAACCCCTTGGGGGGCAGTTGGGAACCCTAGGGGCGTGGGCCCCTATGGGGTCAGGGGGAACCCCTAAGGTTCCCCCAGTTGGGACCCTAAGGGTCCCTTAAACCCATAATGGTTCCCCAGTTGGGACCCCAGGGGTCCTTGGGACCCATATGGGTTCCTGGGAAACCCCGATTTAAATCAGGTTGGAACCCCTTAATTTCCCCAGTTGGGTGCCCTTGGGGTTAAAAGGAAAGGCCCTTGGGGTCCCAGTGGGAACCCCCTTTAAACCATAAACCCCTATGGCCCCCCGTTGGGAGCCCTTGGGTCCCAGGAGCCCCTTGAAAGTTCAGTAACCCCTATGGGGTCAGTGGGAAACCCTTAAATGGGGTCCAACCCCAACAACCCGGCAAAACCACCCTACCAAAGCCCCAAAAGCCCCCTTTGACCCCCATTCCAGGGTTTCCCCCTTGGGTCAAGGGAGCCCCAGGGTCCGGGGGAACCCCTAAAAGGCAATTTGGGAACCCCCAAAAGTTTCCCATACCCTAAACCCAGTTTGGGAAACTTATTGGGTTCAAGTTGGAAAACCCCTTAAGATAGGGTTCAAGAGAAGGCCCTAACCCCAGGGGCCCCTTTGGGGGGTCGTTGGGAACCCAGGGGGGCAATTTGGGAAGGCCCTAAAAAGGCCCTGGGCCCCGTGGGGTCCTTAAAGGAGTTGGGGTTTCCAGGGGGAAACCCTTGGGGCAGGGACCCAAAGTCCCAGTTTGGGAACCCCTAAGGGGCAAGGCCCGGGGGGGAACGGAACCGGCCCCAAAAGACCCCACAGCGACCCCATAACGGGGGGGGGGGGGGACTGTGGGGGTCAGGGGGACCTTATGGGGTCAATAGGAACCTTATGGGGTCAGTGGGAATCCTATGGGATCAATAGGAAGGCTATGGGGTCAATGGGAACCCTATGGGGTCAGTGGGAACCCCTATTAGGGGTCCAAATGGGAACCCTATGGGGGTCAAGTGGGGGAAACCCTATGGGGTCAATAGGAAGGCTATGGGGTCAGTGGGAACCCTAAATAAAGGCCAATTTGGGAAAACAACTTTAGGGGTCAAGTGGGCACCTTTGGGGTCAGTGGGAACCCCTGGGGTCCAATGGGAAACTTATGGGTTCAATGGGGGAACCCTATGGGTTCCAATTAGGAAGGCTATGGGGTCAGTGGGAATCCTATAAAGTCAATGGGAACCTTATGGGGTCAATAGGAACCTTATGGGGTCAATAGGAAGGCTATGGGGTCAGTGGGAACCCTATGGGGTCAGTGGGAACCCTATGGGGTCAGTGGGAGCCCTATGGGGTCAGTGGGAACCTTATGGGGTCAATGGGAACCCTATGGGGTCAATGGGAACCCTATGGGGTCAATAAAACCACGGGGAAACAGGGTTACGCGGCCCAAAAGCCCCACGCGACCCCCATAACTTAAAAATTTTGGGGGCGGGGGGGGCCTTTTGGGGTCGGGGGGACCCTTTATAAAGTCCAATGGGGAACCCTAATGGGTCCAGTTGGGAACCCTTGGGGATCCATAGGGAATTATGGGGTCCTGGGGAAACCCTTAAAGGGTCAATGGGAAACGCTTGGGGTCATTGGAACCCTTTGGGGGTCCAGTGGGAAACCTTATAGGGTCAATAGGAAGGCTATGGGGTCAGTGGGAACCCTATGGGGTCAGTGGGAAACCCTTGGGGTAAGTTGGAAACCCTATTAAAGTCCATGGGGACACTATGGGGTCAATAGGAACCACGGGGACAGCGGTACGCGGCCCTAAAAGACCCCACAGCGACCCCATAAGGGGGGGAGGGGGGGCCTGTTGGGTAGGGGACCTATTGGGGGCAATGGGAAACCCCTTAAATTTCAGGGGACCCTATGGGGTCCAATGGAACCCTAAAGGGTCAATGGGAACCCTATGGGGTCATGGGAAGCCCTATGGGGTCAGTGGGAACCTTATGGGGTCAATAGGAAGGCTATGGGGTTTAAGGGAACCCCCTTAAAGTCCAATGGGACCCTATGGGGGTTCAGTGGGGCCCCTTTATGGGTCAATAGAAAAGGGGTCATTTGGGGAACCCCTATTGGGTCTTTGGGAACCCTATGGGGGTCCAAAAGGCAGGGGTAGTGGGCCCTAAAAAAGCCCCAAGGGAACCCTTAAGGGGGGAGGGGGACCCTTGGGGTCCGGGGACCCCCAAACCTGGGAACCTTATGGGGTTCAGTGGGAAAACCTAAATGGGTCAGTAAGGCCCTGGGTGGGGTTAAAATAGGGAACCCTATGGGGTCAAAAGGGACCCTTAATGGGGTCAGTGGGAAAACCCTATGGGGTCAATAGGGAAGGCCATGGGGTCCGTGGAAACCCTATAAAGCGTGGGGAACACTATGGGGTCAGTGGGAACCCTATGGGGTCAGTGGGAACCCTAGGAAAGGCAATGGGTAAACCCTTGGGGTCCGGGGAACCCCTTATAAAGGGTCAATGGGAACCCTTGGGGTCAGTGGGAACCCTATAAAGTCCATGGGAACCCTATGGGGTCAGTGGGAACCCTATGGGGTCAGTGGGAACCCTATGGGGTCAATCACAACCACGGCAACAGCGGTACGCGGCCCCAAAAGCCCCACGGCGACCCCATAACGGGGTGGGGGGGGGCTGTGGGGTCAGGGGAGCCTTATGGGGTCGGTGGGAATCCTATAAAGGCAGTGGGAACCCTATAAAGTCAGTGGGAGCCCTTTAAAGTCCAAGGGAAACCCTTTAGGGGGGCCCAGGGGGGAAACCTTTATGGGTTCAATTGGAAGGTATGGGGTTCAGTGGGAAACCCCTTGGGTCCAGTGGGACCCTTTGGGTCAGTGGGAAACCCTTATTGGGGGTTCTGGGAACCCTTGGGTTCAGTGGGAAACCCCTAAAAGTCTGGGAACCCTTATGGGGTCAATGGGAACCTATGGGGTCAATGGGCCCCATGGGGCCGTGGGGGGCCCCTAAAGGGCCCAAAGGAACCCCTTAGGGGGGGGGGAACCCTTTGGGGTTCAGGGGAGCCCTTAGGGGGGGGGAACCTATGGGGTCATGGGGACCCTATGGGGTCAGTGGGAACCCCTTGTGGGTTCAGTGGGAACCCAGGGGTCATTGGGAACCCTTATTAAAGGTCCTGGAAACCTATGGGGCCAATGGGAACCCTAACAAGGGGTCAATGGGGAACCCTTATGGGTCGTGGGAACCCTTAAAGTCCAATGGGAACCCTTATGGGGTCAATTGGGAACCCTTAGGGTCAATAGAAACCTTAGGGGTCAGTGGGAACCCTATGGGGTCCCAATAGGAACCACAGGGACAGTGGTACGCGGCCCTAAAAGCCCCAAGGGACCCCCTAAAGGGGGGGGGGGGGGCCTGTGGGGTCAGGGGGGACCTTATTGGGGTTGGATGGGAACCCTATGGGGTCAGTGGGAACCCTATAAAGTCAATGGGAAAACCCTATGGGGTCCAATTAAGGAAGGCTTATGGGGTCCGTGGGAACCCGGGGGGAGGGCGTGGGAAACAACCCTATGGGTCAGTGGGAACCTTATGGGGTCAGTGGGAACCCTATGGGGTCAGTGTGAACCCTATAAAGTCGGTGGGAACCTTATGGGGTCAGTGGGAAACCCTTAGGGTCAATAGGAAACCAGGGGGGTCCGTGGGAAAACCCCTAATGGGGGGGGTTTAGGGGAACCTTAATGGGGTCAGTGGGAACCCTTAGGGGCAATTGGGAACCCTTTGGGGTCCCGTGGGAACCTATAAAGGGAGGGGCCCCCTATAAAAGTCCAGGGAAACCCCATGGGGTAAGTTGGGAACCCTATTCGTGGAACCCTATGGGGCAATGGGAAACCCCAAAAGCAATGGCCCTAAAGGGCCCCGGGGAGCCCTAGGGGGGAGGGGGGAACCCTTGGGTCAAGGGGGAACCTTATGGGGTCAGTGGGAACCCTATGGGGTCAATGGGAACCCTTAAAGGGTCAGTGGGAACCCTATAAAGTCAAGGGGAACATTATGGGGTCAGTTGGGACCCTTGGGGGCAGTGGGAACCAATGGGGTCAATTAGGAAGGCTATGGGGTAATGGGAACCCCTATAAAGTCAGGGGAAAACCCTATGGGGCCGTGGGAACCCTTAAAACCTTGGGGTTTCAGTGGGAACCCTTAAAGTTCAGGGGAACCCTTATGGGGTCATTGGGAACCCTTAGAGGGGTACAACAATGGGAACCTTTATGGGGGTCATGGAACCCTTATGGGGGTCATTGGGAACCCCTATGGGGTTCAGTGGGGAAACCCTATGGGGTTCAATGGGGAAGGCCTATGGGTCAATTGGGAACCCTAAGGGGTCCAGTGGGGAACCCTATAAAGGGTCGGTGGGAAACCTTATGGGGTCAGGGGAACCCATGGGGTCAGTGGGAACCCATGGGGTCCAATTTAGGGTTTTGGGAACCCGGGGCAGTTGGGAAAGGGCCCCAAAAGGAAAGGGAACCCCAAAGGGGGTGGGGGGGGGGCTTTGGGGCAGGGGACCCCTTAAGGGGTTCGGTGGGAAACCTTAAAGGGCAGGGGAACCCTAGGGGTCAATGGGACCTTTAAATTCAATGGGAAACCTTTGGGGTCGTGGGGGAACCTTATTAGGGTCCAATAGGAGGCTATGGGGTCAGTGGGAAACCCTAAAAGGTCAATGGAACCTTAAAGGGTTCCCAGTGGGGAACCCTATTGGGGTGGGCCCTTGGGCAGGTGGGAAACCCAAGGGGAAGCCGGGGCGGGGCCCAAAATCCGTGGGAACCCTTGGGGTTCAGAGGGCCCAAAGGGGCCAGTGGGCCCTTATGGGGGCGTGGGAACCTTGGGGTTTCCCAAATAGGAACCAAGGGGGTCCGTGGGCCTTAAAGGGTCACTGGAACCTATGGGGGTGGGTGGGGGGGCCCCTTAAAAGTCCATAACCCTTTGGGGGTGGGAACCCTTGGGGTCGTGGGAACCCTATGGGGTCAGTGGGAACCCTATGGGGTCAGTGGGAACCCTATGGGGTCAATGGGAACCTTATGGGGTCAGTGGGAACCCTATGGGGTCAGTGGGAACCCTATAAAGTCAGTGGGAACCCTATGGGGTCAATGGGAACCTTATGGGGTCAGTGGGAACCCTATAAAGTCAATGGGAACCCTATGGGGTCAGTGGGAACCCTATAAAGTCCATGGGAACCCTATGGGGTCAATGGGAACCCTATAAAGGGTCAGTGGGAACCCTATGGGGTCAGTGGGAACCTTATAGGGTCAGTGGGAACCCTATGGGGTCAGTGGGAACCCTATGGGGTCAGTGGGAACCCTAAGGGTCCATGGGAAACCCTATGGTCAGTGGAAACCTTTGGGGTGGGGGGAACCCAATGGGGTTCAATGGGACCCTATTTAAAGGGTCCGTTGGGAAATGGGGGTCCAATGGGATTTCCCAATGGGGTTCTGGGAACCTATGGGGTTAAAGGGAACCCCATGGGGGTTATGGGATCCCTAGGGATTAATGGGACCCTTGGGGTTTTGGGGGTCCGGTGGGGTTTTGGGTCCATTGGGTTTCCGGGGGCCCAATATTAGGCCTGGGGTTTTTGGGATCCCTAGGGGTTTAAAAAGGGGATCCCTATGGGGTTGGTTGGGGGGGGCCCTTAGGGAGGGAATCCTTATAAGGGTTTATGGGATCCAGTGGGGTTTTGGGGCCCATTAAGGATGGGTTTAATGGGTCCCTTGGGATTAATGGGACCCCAATGGGGGTTTAAGGGGATCCTATTGGGTTTAAAGGGGTCCCCCAATGGGGTTAAGGGACCCCATGGTTTTGGGATCCTTATGGGGTTTGGGTTCCCTATGGGAATTAAAGGGGACCCCTTATGGGCCTTATAGGGTTTTATGGGATCTCAAGGGGTTTAAGGGCCCATTATAGGATGGGTTTTTATGGGACCCCCGGGGTGAATGGGCCCCAATGGGGTTTAATGGGATCCCTATTGGGTTAGGGTTCCCTAGGGGATAATGGGGATCCCTATGGGTTTAAGGTTCCCTTTAATGGGTTTTGGGGGACCCCGGGGTTTTAGGGTCCTTATTAGGGTTTTTCCCCCCCCCCCGCAGACATCTCGGTGGCGCGCTGTTATGGGACCCATATAGGATGGGGTATGGGATCCCTATGGGATTTATGGGATCCTTATTGGGTTATGGGATCCCTATGGGATTAATGGGACCCATATGGGGTTCTGGGATCCTTATAGGGTTATGGGGACCATATAGGTTGGGTTATGGGATCCCTATGGGGTTATGGGTTCCCTATAGGATTAATGGGATCCGTATGGGTTTATGGGATCCCTTGGGTTTGGGCCCCTATAGGTTTGGGCCCCTTATGGGTTAGGGATCCTTATGGGTTATGGGGCCCTTATAGGGTTTGGGATCCTTATGGGTTTTTGGGGCCCAAATTGGGTTATGGGATCCTTATGGGTTATGGGGCCCTTAGGCTGGGTTATGGGACCCCTGGGGTTTATGGGTCCCTTGGGATTAATGGGGCCCCAATGGTTATGGGATCCTTATGGGTTAGGGGCCCAGGGCCTGGGTTAATGGGACCCATGGGTTAATGGGTCCCTGGGGTTTAAATGGGATCCCATGGGATAATGGACCCCAATGGGTTTTGGGTCCTTATGGGTTTTTTTTCCCCCCCCATTGGGGGTCCTGGTTTTGGGACCCTTATAGGATGGCTTATGGGATCCCTCTGGGGTTATGGGTTCCCTATGGGATTAATGGGACCCCAATGGGGTTATGGGACCCATATGGGATTAATGGGACCCCAATGGGGTTATGGGATCCCTATGGGATTAATGGGATCCTTATAGGGTTCTGGGGCCCATATAGGCTGGGTTATGGGATCCCTATGGGTTATGGGTTCCCTATGGGATAAATGGGACCCCATATAGGTTTATGGGATCCTTATAGGGTTATGGAATCCTCATAGGGTTCTGGGGCCCATATAGGCTGGGTTTGGGATCCCTGTGGGGTTATGGGTTCCCTATGGGATTAATGGGTTCCCTATGGGATTAATGGGACCCCATATAGGCCTATGGGGTCCATATAGGGTTATGGGATCCCTATGGGATTAATGGGGCCCATATAGGGTTATGGGATCCCAATGGGGTTATGGGTTCCCTGTAGGATTAATGGGACCCCAATGGGGTTTATGGGATCCTTATAGGGTTATGGGATCCCTGTAGATTAATGGGACCCATATAGGGTTATGGGATCCTTATAGGGTTATGGGATCCTTATAGGGTTCTGGGTCCCATATAGGCTGGGTTATGGGATCCCTATGGGTTTATGGGTTCGCTATGGGACTAATGCGATCCTTATGGGTTTATGGGTTCCCAATGGGATTAATGGCACCCCAATGGGGTTTATGGGTTCCCTATGGGATTAATGGGATCCCTATGGGTTTATGGGATCCTTGTGGGTTTATGGGACCCCAATGGGGTTATGGGATCCTTATAGGGTTCTGGGGCCCATATAGGCTGGGTTATGGGATCCCTATGGGATTAAAGGGATCCCTATGGGGTGGTGCGACCCTATAGGCCTTATAGGGTTATGGGATCTCAGTGGGGTTATGGGACCCATATAGGATGGTTTATGGGATCCCTATGGGATTAATGGGTTCCCTATGGGATTAATGGGATCCCTATGGGTTTATGGCTTCCCTATGGGTTTATGGGACCCCAATGGGGTTTATGGGATCCTTATAGGGTTTTTCCCCTCCCCGCAGACATCTCGGTGTCGCTGCTGTCGGTCATCGTGACGTTTTGTGGGGTCGTCCTCCTCGGGGTTTCCCTCTTCGTGTCCTGGAAGCTGTGCTGGGTTCCGTGGAGGCATAAAGGGGGAGGAGGAGGAGGAGGAGGAGGAGGAGGAGGAGGAAGCCGAAAATCCGCCCCCCCCCCCCCCACCCCGTCGGGATCCCATATGGAGAAGCGGAAAGGGGGGATTTGGGGTCGGAAACGAGCCAGGAAAGATCCTATATGGATTTGGGGTCGGGAGCCGAAGGGGCTTTGAGGGTCAGTCAGACGGCGCCCGAACTGCCCATGGAGAGGGAAGGGGGAAGGTAGGGGGTTTTATGGGGTTTTTGGGGGGTTTTATGGGGTTTTGGGGTTTTTGTGGGGTTTGTGGGGTTTTGTGGGTTTTTTTTTTTTTTTTTTTTTTTTTTTTTTTTTTTTTTGTGGGGTTTTGGGGGAGGTATTGGGGGGTTTTTGGGTCCTTGGGGTCTTATGGGATCTTACGGGCTCTTATGGGGTTTGTGGGGTTTTATGGGGTTATGGGGTTTTATGGGGTTTTTGGGGTCTTATGGGGTTTTATGGGGTTTGGGGGGTCTTATGGGGTTTTGGGGGCTTTTTGTGGGGTTTTGTGGGGTTTTATGGCGTCTTATGGGGTCTTAGTGGGTTTTATGGGGTTTTTGGGGTTTTGTGGGGTTTTATGGGGTCTTATGGGGTTTCTGGGATCTTATGGGGTTTTATAGGGGGTCTTACGGGTTTTTATGGGGTCTTATGGGGTTTTGTGGGGTCTTATGGGGTTTTGTGGGGTTTTGGGGTTCTATGGGGCGCCAGAACCGCCCATGGAGAGGGAAGGGGGTTTTATGGTGTCTTATGGGGTCTTATTAGGTTTTATGGGGTCTTATGGGGTTTTTATGGGGTTTGGGGGAGTTTGGGGGTTGTTATGGGATCTTATGGGGTGTTATGGGGTTTTATGGGGTTTTATGGGGTCTTACAGGGTCTTATGGGGTTTTAGGGGGTTTAATGGGGTTTAATGGGGTTTTATGGGGTCTTATGGGGTTTTATGGGGTGTTATGGGGTTTTATGGGATCTTATGGGGTGTTATGGGGTCTTATGGGGTCTTACAGGATCTTATGGGGTCTTATGGGGTTTTATGGGGTCTTATGGGATTTTGTAGGGTGTTATGGGATCTTATGGAGTTTTATGGGATGTTATGGGGTTTTATGGGGTCTTATGGGGTTTTATGGGGTCTTATGTGTTTTTATGGGGTCTTATGGGGTCTTATGGGGTTTTGTGGGGTTCTATGGGATGTTATGGGGTTTTGTGGGTTTTTTTATGGGGTTTTTGGGGTTCTATGGGCGCCCGAACTGCCCATGGAGAGGGAAGGGGGAAGGCAGGGGGGCTTATGGGGTTTTTATGGGGTTTCAATGGGGTTTTGTGGGGTTTTGGGGAGGTTTGGGGGATCCCATATGGAGAAGCGGAAAGGGGGGATTTGGGGTCGGAAACGAGCCAGGAAAGATCCTATATGGATTTGGGGTCGGGAGCCGAAGGGGCTTTGAGGGTCAGTCAGACGGCGCCCGAACTGCCCATGGAGAGGGAAGGGGGAAGGTAGGGGGGCTTGTGGGGTTTTTATGGGGTTTTTATGGGGTTTTTTGGGGTCTTTATGGGGTTTTTATGGGGTTTTATGGGGTTTTATGGGGTTCTTATGGGGTTTTTTGGGGTCTTATGGGGTTTTCTGTGGGGTTTTGGGGGAGGTATTGGGGGGTTTTTGGTTCCTTGGGGTCTTATGGGATCTTATGGGGTCTTATGGGGTTTGTGGGGTTTTATGGGGTCTTATGGGGTTGTTATGGGGTCTTATGGGGTTTTATGGGATCTTATGGGGTCTTATGGGGTCTAATGGGGTCTTACAGGATCTTATGGGGTCTTATGGGGTTTTATGGGGTTTTTTGGGGTCTTATGGGGTTTTATGGGGTCTTATGTGGTATTATGGGGTTGTATGGAGTCTTATGGGGTTTTATGGGGTTCTATGGGGTTTTTTGTGGGGTTTTGGGGTTTTT
>JADANK010000753.1:0-10154 GCA_021292215.1 Lophura nycthemera
TTTTTCCAGAAATGCCAGATTTCTCCCAAATATAGAACATCTTCTCCAAGAAATACCAGGGTTCCCCCTTGAAATAGGACCTTTTCACCCACAAATACCTCTTTTATCCCCAAAATAGGACATTTTCTTCCAGAAATGCCACATTTCTCCCAAATATATCACATCTTCTCCAAGAAATACCAGGGTTCCCCCTTGAAATAGGACCTTTTCACGAAAAAATACCTCTTTTATCCCCAAAATAGGACATTTTCTTCCAGAAAGGCCACATTTCTCCCAAATATATCACATCTTCTCCAAGAAATACCAGGGTTCCCCCTTGAAATAGGACCTTTTTCACCACAAAATACCTGTTTAAAATTAAAATCCCAAAATAGACATTTCTTCCAGAAATGCCACATTTCTCCCAAATTCACATCTTCTCCAAGAAATACCAGGTTTCCCCCTTGAAATAGGACCTTTTCACCCACAAATACCTGTTTTATCCCCAAAATATGACATTTTCTTCCAGAAATGCCACGATTTGGGAGGAAACTGGCATTTCTGGAGGAAATAGTCCAATTTGGGAGGAGAAAGCTGGATTTCGTCGGAGAAAAGATCCTATTTCAGAGGGGAGCCTGTAATGTGTGGGAGAAAATGTCCCTTGTTTGAGCTGAAATCGGGTATTCCTTGAACAGAATGACATATTTTGGGGGAGAAAAGTGGTATTTCTGGTAGAAAATGCCCTGTGTTTGGGAAACAATCTTGCATTTCTGGGCGAAAACCGCACCTTTGCGATGTGCTGAGAAGAAGCCACTCGTCGGAGAAAAGCATCCGGCTGAAGTCGCTCTTTCCCGGCATCCGAGAGAAACGAGACCGCTGCTGAAGGCTGCAAGCGGCACTCGGGCAGAACCGCGATGGACCGGCCAGCAAGTGCAGACTCCCGGAGCGGTTCAGCGCGAGTGCCCGCTTTCGAGCCACGAGAGCGAAGGAGCGCTATTCCTAGCCGAGAACGTGCGAATTCAGCCTACCTCATTGCCTGAAAACAGGGGCTTTCTTCTCCCCAGGAAAGAAGCCAACAACTCTCGATTTCTGGAACGTCCCTCCCTGAAAGCAAACGTGTGTCGCTCCTCAAACTTCTAGCTGCCTTATTCGTGGGCTTTCTCTTCTACTCTTTGTCAAGAATGCTGAGGTGTAGCATCGGATAAACACTATGAAACGAAATGTCGCTCGGAAGAAAGGCATAAGAATGAGAGAAGCGTAGAGCATTCTGCATGGACACATGGAGAAGTCAGAAGCGCTCCTTTGCGATGTGCGCAGAAGCAGCCGCTCACTCGTCGGAGAAAAGCATCCGGCTGAAGTCGCTCTTTCCCGGCAGCCGAGAGAAACGAGACCGCTACTGAAGGCTGCAAGCGGCACTCGGGCAGAACCGCGAGGTACCGGCCAGCAACTGCAGACTCTCCGGAGCGGTTCAGCGCGAGTGCCGCTTTCGAGCCACGAGAGCGAAGGAGCGGTATTTCTATGCCGAGAACGTGCGAATTCAGCCTACTGCATTGTCTGAAAACAGGGGCTTTTTTCTCCGCAGGAAAGAAGCCACAACTCTCGACTTTCAGGAACGTCCTCCCTGAAAGCCCAACGTGTGTCGCTCCCGGAACTTCTAGCTGCCTTATTAGTGGGGCTTTTCTCTTCTACTCTTAGTCACAGAATGCTGAAGTGTAGCATCGGATAAACACTCCGAAACGAAATGTCGCTCGGAAGAAAGGCATAAGAATGAGAGAAGCGTAGCGCATTCTGCATGGACACATGGAGAAGTCAGAAGCGCTCCTTTGCGATGTGCGCAGAAGCAGCCGCTCACTCGTCGGAGAAAAGCATCCGGCTGAAGTCGCTCTTTCCCGGCATCCGAGAGAAACGAGACCGCTGCTGAAGGCTGCAAGCGGCACTCGGGCAGAACCGCGATGGACCGGCCAGCAAGTGCAGACTCTCCGGAGCGGTTCAGCGCGAGTGCCGCTTTCGAGCCACGAGAGCGAAGGAGCGCTATTCCTATGCCGAGAACGTGCGAATTCAGCCTACCTCATTGCCTGAAAACAGGGGCTTTTTTCTCCGCAGGAAAGAAGCCACAACTCTCGACTTTCTGGAACGTCCTCCCTGAAAGCACAACGTGTGTCGCTCCTCAAACTTCTAGCTGCCTTATTAGCGGGGCTTTTCTCTTCTACTCTTTGTCACAGAATGCTGAAGTGTAGCATCGGATAAACACTCCAAAACGAAATGTCGCTCGGAAGAAAGGGATAAGAATGAGAGAGAAGCGTAGTGCATTCTGCATGGACACATGGAGAAGTCAGAACCGCTCCTTTGCGATGTGCGCAGAAGCAGCCGCTCACTCGTCGGAGAAAAGCATCCGGCTGAAGTCGCTCTTTCCCGGCATCCGAGAGAAACGAGACCGCTGCTGAAGGCTGCAAGCGGCACTCGGGCAGAACCGCGATGTACCGGCCAGCAACTGCAGACTCTCCGGAGCGGTTCAGCGCGAGTGCCGCTTTCGAGCCACGAGAGCGAAGGAGCGCTATTCCTATGCCGAGAACGGGCGAATTCAGCCTACTGCATTGCCTGAAAACAGGGGCTTTTTTCTCCGCAGGAAAGAAGCCACAACTCTCGACTTTCTGGAACGTCCTCCCTGAAAGCACAACGTGTGTCGCTCCCGGAACTTCTAGCTGCCTTATTAGTGGGGCTTTTCTCTTCTACTCTTTGTCACAGAATGCTGAAGTGTAGCATCGGATAAACACTCCGAAACGAAATGTCGCTCGGAAGAAAGGCATAAGAATGAGAGAAGCGTAGTGCCTTCTGCATGGACACATGGAGAAGTCAGAAGCGCTCCTTTGCGATGTGCGCAGAAGCAGCCGCTCACTCGTCGGAGAAAAGCATCCGGCTGAAGTCGCTCTTTCCCGGCATCCGAGAGAAACGAGACCGCTGCTGAAGGCTGCAAGCGGCACTCGGGCAGAACCGCGATGTACCGGCCAGCAACTGCAGACTCTCCGGAGCGGTTCAGCGCGAGTGCCGCTTTCGAGCCACGAGAGCGAAGGACGCCCTATTCCAGCCGAGAACGTGCGAATTCAGCCTCCTCATTGCCTAAAACAGGGGCTTTTTCTCCGCAGAAAAACCACAACTCTCGATTTCTGGAACGTCCTCCCTGAAAACAAAAGTTGTCGCTCCCGGAAACTTTACTGCCTTTTGTGGGGGCTTTTCTTTCTACTTTTTGTCACAAATCTGAAGTTTTCCCATCGGTAAAACTAAAACAAATGTCGTCGGAAAAGGATAAGAATGAGAGAAGGTAGGCATTTTGCATGGACACATGGAAAGTCAAACGTCCTTTGCGATGTGCGCAAAGCAGCCGCTCACCCGTCGGAGAAAAGCTCCGGCTGAAGTCGCTCTTTTCCCGGCACCGAGAGAACGAGACCGTATGAAGGCGCAAGGGCACTGGGGCGAACGCGAGGACCGGCCAGAACGGCAGACCCCGGAGCGGTTACGCGAGGCCGCTTTCGAGCCAGAACGAAGGACGCTATTCCATGCCGAAACGTGCGAATTCACCCCCTCATTGCCTGAAAACAGGGGCTTTTTTCTCCCAGGAAAGAAGCCACAACTCTCGACTTTCGGAACGTCCTCCCCTGAAAGCACAACGTGTGTCGCTCCTGGAACTTCTAGCTGCCTTATTAGCGGGGCGTTCTCTCTACTCTTTGTCACAGAATGCTGAAGAGTAGGCATCGGATAAACACTCAAAACGGAAGATGGCGTCGGAAAAGCAAGGGCTAAGAATGGAGAGAAGCGTAGTGCATTCTGCATGGAACATGGAAAGTCAGAAGCCTCCTTGCGATGTGGCACAGAAGCAGCCGCTCACACGTCGGAGAATATCATCCGGCTGAAGTCGCTCTTTCCCGCAATCCCGAGAGGAAACGGACCCGCTGCTGAAGGCCGCAAGCGGCACTCGGGCGAACCGCGAGGTACCGCCAGCAACTGCAGACTCTCCGCAGCCGTTCAGCGCGAGTGCCGGCTGCGGCCACGAGAGGCGAAGAGCGGTATTCCTATGCCGAGAACGGGCGAATTCAGCTACCTCATTGCCTAAAACAGGGGCTTTTTTTCTCCGCGGAAAGAAGCCACAAATCTCGACTTCTGAACGTCCTCCCTGAAAGCACAAAGGGTGTCGCTCCTGGACTTTTAGCTGCTTATTAGGGGGCTTTTCTCTTCTACTCTTAGTCCACAGAATGCTGAAGTGTAGCATCGGATAAACACCCGAAACGAAATGTCGCTCGGAGAAAGGCATAGGAATGAAGAAGCGTAGTCTTCTGCATGGCACATGGAGAATCAGAACCGCTTTTGGGATTGCGGCAGAAGACCGCTCACTCGCGGAGAAAAGCACCGGCTGAAGTCGCCTTTCCCGGCACCGGGAAAAGGACCGCGCTAAGGCTCAAGCGCCTCGGGCCCGAACCGGATGGGACGGCCGCAACGAGACTCTCGAGCGGTTACGCGAGTGCCGCTTTCGAGCCACGAGAGCGAAGGGCGCTATTCCTAGCCGAGAACGTGCGAATTCAGCCTCTGCATTGCTGAAAACAGGGTTTTTTTTCTCCGCAGGAAAGGCCACAACTCCGACTTTCGGAACGTCCTCCCTGAAAGCCCAACATTGTCGCTCCTAAACTTTAGCTGCCTTATTATGGGGCTTTTTTCTTTACTCTTTGTCCAGAATGCTGAAGTGTGCTCGGATAAACACTCAGAAAACAAATGTCGCCGGTAGAAAGGGAAAAAAAAAAAAAAGAGAGAAGCGTAGTGCATTCTGCATGGAACATGGAGAAGTCAGAAGCCTCCTTTGCGATGTGCGCAGAAGAAGCGCTCACGCGGGGGAGAAAAGCACCGGTGAAGTCGCTCTTTTTCCCGGTCCAGAGAAACGGCCGCTGCGGAAGGCTGCAAAGCGGCACTTTGGCAGAACCGCGATGGACCGGCAAGCACCAGACTCCCGACGGTTCAGCGCGAGTGCCGCTTTCGGCCACGAGACGAAGGGAGCGCTATTCTATGCCGAGAAGGCGAATCCGCAACTGCATTGCCTAAAACAGGGCCTTTCTCTCCGCAGGGAAAAGAAGCCACAACCTCGCTTTCTGGAAGTCCTCCCGAAAGACAAAGTGTGTCGTCCTCAAACTTTAGCGCCTTATTAGGGGGTTTTCTCTTCACTCTTTGTACAGAAGCTGAAGTGGAGATCGGATAAAACTCCAAAACGAAATGTCGCTCGGGAAGAAAGGGGATAAGAATGAGGAGAACGTATGCTTCTGCTGGACCTGGAGAAGTCAGAAGGTCCTTTGGCTTTCACAGAAGCGCCGCCACCGTCGGAGAAAAACCGGCTGAAGTCGCCTTTCCGGCACCGAGAGAAACAGACCGTGCTGAAAAGGCTGCAAGCGGCACTCGGGCAGAACCGCGAGGTACCGGCCCAGAACTGCAGACTCTCCGGAGCGGTTCGCGCGAGGCCGCTTTCGGCCACGGAGCGAAGGAGCGCATTTATGCCGAGAAGTGCGAATTCAGCCTACCTCATTGCCTGAAACGGGGCTTTTTTTCTCCGGGAAAGAAGCCACAACTCAGACTTTCTGGAACGTCCTCCCTGAAAGCAAAGAGTGTGTGCTCCCGGAACTTCAGGCCTATTAGGGGGCTTTTCCTTCTTTAACTTTGTCACAGAATGCTGAAGTGTGCATGGATAAACCTCCAAAACGAAATGCGCTCGAAAAAAGGGATAAGAATGAGAAGAACTAGTGCATTCCTGCATACACTGGGAATCAGAACGCTCCTTTGCGATGTGGAGAAAGAGCCGCCTCACGTGGAGAAAAGCATCCCGGTCAAGTGCTTTTCCCGGCATCCGAGAGAAGAGGCTTTCTGAAGGCTGCAAGCGGAGGGGCAGAACCGCGTGTACGGCCCACAACTGAGACTTCCGGACGGTTCGCGCGAGTGCCGCTTTCGAGCCCAGAGCGAAGGGCGGGTTTTCCTATGCCGAGAAGTGCGAATTCACCTCTGCATTGTGAAAAAAGGGGCTTTTTTTCTCCGCGGAAAGAAGCCACAAATTCGGACTTCTGGAACGTCCTCCCCGAAAAGCACAAGTGTGTCGCCCTGGGACTTTTAGCTGCCTTATTAGCGGGGCTTTTTCTTTCTACTCTTAGTCACAAATGCTGAAGTGAGCATCGGATAAACACTCCGAAACGAAATGTCCTCGGAAAGAAAGGCAAAGAATGAAGGAAGCGAGTGCCTTCTGCATGGAACAGGAAATCGAACGCTCCTTTCGTGTGCGCAGAAGCGCCGCTCACCGTCGGAGAAAAAGCTCCGGTGAAGTCCGCTTTTTCCCGGCACCGAGAGGAACGGACCGCTGCTGAAGGCTCAAGCGGCACTCGGGCAGAACCGCGAGGGTACCGGCCACAACCGCAGACTCTCCGCAGAGTTCACGGAGGCCGTTTTCGAGCCCGAGGCGAAGGAGGGTTTCCTATGCCGAGAACGGCGAATTCAGCCTACTCATTGCCGAAAACAGGGGGCTTTTTTTCTCCCAGGAAAGAAGCCACAACCCGACTTTTGGAACGTCCCTCCCGAAAGCCCAAGGGTGTCGCCCGGAACTTTAGCTGCCTTATTAGTGGGGTTTTCTCTTCTCCTTTGTCACAGAATGCTAAGTGTAGCATCGGATAAAAACACTCCGAAACGAAAATGTCGCCGGAAGAAAGGCAAAGAAGAAGAAGCTAGGGCCTTCTGCTGGACACATGGGAAAGAAGTCAGAAAGCGTCCTTTGGCGATGTGCCAAACAGCCCCTCACTCGTCGGAGAAAAGCACCCCTGAAGTCGCCTTTCCCGGCACCAGAGAAACGAGACCGCTCTGAAGGCTGAAGCGGGCACCGGCAGAACCGCGATGGACCGGCCACAAACTGCAGACTCTCCGGACGGTTCAGCCGGAGGCGCTTTCGAGCCACGAGAGCGATGGAGCGGTATTCCTATGCCGAAACGGGGCGAATTCCCCTACCTCATTGCCTGAAAACAGGGGTTTTTTCTCCCAGGAAAGAAGCCCAACTCTTCGACTTTCTGGAACGTCCTCCCTGAAAGCACAAAGGGTCCGCTCCCGGAACTTCAGCTCCTTATTAGGGGGCTTTTCTCTTTACTCTTTGTCCAAGAATGCTGAAGGTAGCATCGGATAAACACCCGAAACAAAATGTCCTCGGGAAAAGAAAAGGCTAGGAATGAGGAAGCGTAGTGCATTTTGGACACTGGAGAATCAGAAGCGCTCCTTTGGCGATGTGCGCAGAAAAGCCGCTCACTCGTCGAGAAAAGCATCCGGCTGAATCGCCTTTCCCCGCATCCGGGAGAAACGAGACCGCGCGAAGGCTGAAGCGGCACCGGGCAGAACCGCGAGGACGGCCAGCAACTGCAGACCTCCGGAGCGGTTCAGCGGAGTGCCCGCTTTCGGCCCCGAGAGCGAAAGGGGGAGCGCTATTTCTATGCCGAGAAGTGCGAATTCGCCTACGCATTGCCTGAAACAGGGGCATTTTCTCCGCAGGAAAAAGCCACAATCTCGTTTCTGGAACTCCTCCCTGAAAGCCCAACGTTGTCCTCCTGGAACTTCTGCTGCCTATTAGTGGGCTTTCTTTCTACCTTTGTCACAAATGTGAAGTGTAGCATCGGATAAAATCAGAAAAAACGAAATGTCGCTCTAGAAAGGCAAAGAAAGAGAGAGAAGCGTAGTGCATTGATGGACACATGGGAAGTCAGAAGCGCTCCTTTGCGATGTGGCAAAGAAGCCGCTCCTCGTCGGAGAAAAGCTCCGGTAAGTCCCTTTTCCCGGCATCCGAGAGAAACGAGACCGCTGTGAAGGCTGCAAGGGCGGCACTCGGGGCGGAACCGCGAGGGGTACCGGCCCAGCAACTCAGGGGATCTCCTGAGCGGTTCAGCGCGAGTGCGCTTTCGACCACGAGAGCGAAGGACGGTATTCCCTATGCCGGAACGTGCGAATTCAGCCTACTGCTTGCCTGAAAAACAGGGCCTTTCTCTCCGCGGAAAGAGCCAAACTTCCGCTTTCTGGAACGTCCTCCCTGAAAGCAAAAAGTGTGCGCTCCTCAAATTCTAGCTGCCTTATTAGCGAGGCTTTCTCTTCTCTCTTTGTCACAGAATGTGAAGTGTAGATGGATAAACCTCCAAAACGAAATGTGCCGGAAAGAAAGGGAAAGAAGGAGAAAGCGTAGTGATCTGCATGGACACAGGAGAAAGGAAGCGGCTCTTTGCGATGACCAAACAGCCGCTCACCGTCGGAGAAAAGCTCCCGGCTGAAATCGCCTTTCCCGGCATCCGGGAGTAACGAACCGCTGTGAAGGCTGCAAGCGGCACTCGGGCAGAAACCGCAGGGTACCGGCCAGCAATGCGACTTCCGGGCGGTTCAGCGCGAGTGGCTTTCGGCCACGAGAGCGAAGGGCGGTATTCCTATGCCGAAACTGCGAATTCCCAACTGCATTTGCCTGAAAAACAGGGGCTTTTTTTCTCCGCAGGAAAAGAAGCCACAACTCTCGATTTCTGGAACTCTCCCTGAAACACAAACGTGTGCGCTCCCAAACTTCTAGCTGCCTTATTGGGGGGCTTTTCTTTCTACCTTTGCACAGAATCTGAAGAGTGCATCGGATAAAACACCCCAAAAACGAAATGTCGCTCGGAAGCAAGGGCTAAGAATGAGAGAGAAGGTAGTGCTTCGCAGGACAAAGGAGAAGCAAAGCGCTCCTTTGCGATGTGCAAGAACAGCCGCCACACGCGGAAAAGCATCCGGTAAGCGCTCTTTCCCGGCACCGAGAGAAACAGACCGCTGGAAGGTGCAAGCGGCACCGGGCAGAACCGCGAGGGGTACCCCGGCCAGCACGCAGACTCTCCGCAGGTTCAGCGCGAGTGCCGTTTCGAGCCACGAGGCGAAGGAGGCTTTTCCTATCCGAGAAGTGCGAATTCAGCCTACCCATTGCCTGAAAAAGGGGCTTTTTTTCCGCAGGAAAGAAGCCACAAACTCTCGACTTTCTGGAACGTCCTCCCTGAAGCAAAGAGTGTGTCGTCCCGGAACTTCTAGCTGCCTTATTAGCGGGGCTTTTTTTTACTTTGTCACAGAATGGAATGTAGCATGGGAAAAAACCCAAAACGAAATGTCGCTCGGAAGAAAGGAAAGAAGAGAAGAACGTAGTGATTTGCATGGACACATGGGAAGTCAGAACCGCTCCTTTGGCGATTGCGCGAAGCAGCCCTCTCAAGTCGGAGAAAACTCCGGCTCAAGTCGCTCTTTCCCGGCATCGAAGGAAACGAGACGCTTCTGAGGTGAAGCGGCATCGGGCAAACCGCGATTAAACCGGCGCAACTGCAACTCTCCGGACGGTTCAGCGCGGGGTGCCGCTTCGAGCCACGAGAGGAGGAGCCTATTCCTATGCCGGGGAACGTGCGAATCACCTACCTCATTGCCTGAAAACAGGGGCTTTTTTTTCCGCAGGAAGAAGCCAACTTCGCTTTCTGGAACGTCCCCCTAAAGCCAAAGTGGTCGCTCCTGGAACTTCAGCGCCTTATTGGGGGCTTTCTCTCACTCTTGTACAGAATGGAAGTGTAGCATGGATAAACACTCCCGAACGAAATGTCGCTGGAAGAAAGGGATAAGAATGAGAGAGAAGCGTATGCCTTCTGCATGGAACATGGGGAAATCAGAAGCGCTCCTTTGCGATGTGCGCGGAAGCAGCCGCTCACCCGTCGGGAAAAGTGGCGAAGTCGCTCTTTTTCCCGGCATCCGGGAGAAACGAGCCGCTGCTGAAGGTGCAAGCGGACTCGGCAGAACCCCGCGAGGTAAACCGGCCAGCAACTGCGACTCTCCGGAGCGGTTCACGCGAGTGCCGCTTTCGAGCCACGAGAGCGAAGGAGCGCTACCCTATGCCGAGAACGGCGAATTCAGCCCTTTCCGCATTGCCTGAAACGGGGCTTTTTTTCTCCGCAGGAAAGAAGCCACAACTCTCGACTTTCTGGAACGTCCTCCCTGAAAGCACAACGTGTTCGCTCCTCAAACTTCTAGCTGCCTTATTAGGGGGCTTTTCTTTCTATCTTTTCACAGAGCTGAAGTGTAGCATCGGATAAAACCTCCAAAACGAAATGCGCTCGGGAAAGAAACTGAATAAGAAC
>JADANK010000754.1:0-15086 GCA_021292215.1 Lophura nycthemera
GATTTGGGGGTGGGGGGGGGGGGGTCTTCCTGGAGAGAAACTGGTGGGAAATGTGCCCTAAAAGGGGCTGGGGGGCACCGTTGGCTGCCGGGGGTTGGGGAGTCATTGAGAGGAGGTGGTGGTGGGTTTGTGTTGTGTCAATATTGGGTTTGGAGGCAATCGGGGGCTGAAGTGGGCCACGAGTTGGGGAGGGGGTCTGGGGGTCTTTGTGGGGAGAACTGGGGGGAAATGTGGCCCTAAAAGGGGCTGGGGGCATCGCTGTTGTCTGTTGGCATTGGGACGTCATTGAGAGGTGGTGGTGGTGAGCTAAAAGTTGGGTTTGGGGGCAGATCTGTGGGGCTGATGTGACCCACAGATGTGTGGGGTGGGGTCTGGGGGTCTTCTTGGAGAGAATTGGGGGAAAATGTGTCCCACCACCACCATACCCCCATAAAATCCCAGAATCATTGGGGTTGGGAGGACCCCAAAGACCTTAAAGGTCCATTAACTGACCCAATACCACCATAACCCCATAGAATCCCAGAATGATTGGGGTTGGAAGGACCCCAAAGACCTCCAAGATCCAGAAGTTGACCCAACACCACTGTAACCCCATAGAATCCCAGAATCATTGGGGTTGGAAGGACCCCAAAGACCTTAGAAGTCCAAAAGTTGACCCACCACCACCGTAACCCCATAGAATCCTCCAATAATTGGGGTTGGAACGACCCCAAAGGCCTCCAAGGTCCAACCATTGACCCACCATCTCCATAAGCCCACGGAATCCCAGAATCATTGGGGTTGGAAGGACCCCATAGACCTCCAAGGTCCAGAAGTTGACCCAACACCACTGTAGTCCCATAGAATCCCAGAATCATTGGGGTTGGGAGGACCCCAAAGGTCTCCATGGGGGTTGGAAGGACCCCAAAGACTTCCAAGGTCCAAAAGTTGACCCACCACCACCATAACCCCATAGAATCCCAGAATCATTGGGGTTGGGAGGACCCCAAAGACCCCCATGGGGGTTGGAAGGACCCCAAAGACCTCCAAGATCCAAAAGTTGACCCACCACCGCCGTAACCCCATAGAATCCCAAAATCATTGGGGTTGGGAGGACCCCAAAGACCCCCATGGGGGTTGGAAGGACCCCAAAGACCTTAAAGGTCCAGAAGTTGACCCAACACCACTGTAGTCCCATAGAATCCCAGAATCATTGGGGTTGGAAGGACCCCAAAGACCTCCAAGGTCCAGAGTTGCCCCCACCACGGAACCCCATAGAATCCAGAATCATTGGGGTTGTGGAAGGACCCCAAAGACTCCATGGGGGTGGAAGGGACCCCAAAGACTCCAGTCAAAGCTGTGACCCACCACCACCATAACCCATGAATCCCAGATCATTGGGTTGGAAGGGACCCAAAACCTCCGGGTCAAAGGTTGACCCACACCCACGTAACCCATAGAATCCCAGAATCATTGGGGTTGGAACGACTCTAAAGACCTCCAAGGTCCAAAAGTTGAATCACCACCACCGTAACCCCATAGAATCCCAAAATCATTGGGGTTGGGAGGACCCCAAAGACCTCCATGGGGGTTGGAATGACCCCAAAGACCTCCAAGATCCGAAAGTTGACCCACCACCACCATAACCCCATAGAATTCCGGAATCATTGGGATTGGAACGACCCCAAAGACTTTAAAGGTCCAAAAGTTGAATCACCACCACCATAACCCCATAGAAGTTGACCCAACACCCCCATAACCCCATAGAATCCCAGAATCATTGGGGTTGGAAGGACCCCAAAGACCTCCAAGCTCCAAAATCTGACCCACCACCACCAAACCTTGACGCAATCCTCCAACCGCATGGGTTGGAACGACCCCAAAGACCCTCCAAACCCCCCACAACCCCCCCCAAAAAAAAAAACCCCCAACCCCCTGCCCCCTGCCCCCCCGGTGCAGGTGGTGAAGGTGAGGCCCAACGACAGGGACGCCAAGCTCAAGTACCAGGAGTGCAATAAGATCGTCAAGCAGAAGGCCTTCGAGCGAGCCATCGCCAGCGACGAGACCAAGCGCTCCGTCGTCGACTCCCTGGACATCGAGAGCATGAGTGAGGGACCCCCCCCCCCCAAAAAAAAAATAACCTGCGGGACCCCGGATTTGTGACCTACTGGGTGCTATTGTGGGTTCTGGGGGAGGTTGGGGGTCTTTGGTTGGGGTTGGGGTCTTTGATGGAGGTTGGGGGTTCTGGGGGTTGGGGGTGACTCTCAATTGATGGTCAACTGGGCCTATGGGGGGTCCTGGGGGGGGTTGGGGTCTTTGAGGGGGTTGGGGGTCGGGGTTGGGGGTGACTCTCAATCTATGGCCAACTGGATCCTATGGGGGGTTTCGGGGGGGCGCTTGGGGGTCTTTTGGTTGGGGTTGGGGTCTTTGATGGAGGTTGGGGGTCTGGAGTTGCGAGTAACTCAATCTATGGCCAACTGGGTCCTGTGGAGGGTTGGGGGTCTTTGGTTGGGGTAAGGGGTCTTCTATGGAGGTTGGGGTTCTGGGGGTTGGGGGTGACCCCCAATCTATGGCCAGTGGGGTCCTATGGGGGGTCCTGGGTGGGGGTGGGGGTCTTTGATGGAGGTTGGGGTTCTGGGGGGTTGGGGGTGACTCTCAATCGATGGCCAACTGGGTCCTATGGGGGGTTGGGGATCTTTGGTTGGGGTTGGGGTCTTCCATGGGAGGTTGGGGGTCTTGGGGTTGGGGGTGACCACCAATCTATGGCCAACTGGGGTTGGGGGTCTTTGGTTGGGGTTGGGGTCTTCTATGGAGGTGTGGGTGTTCTGGGGGTTGGGGGGTGACTCTCAATCGATGGGCCAACTGGGTCCTATGGCGGGTTCTGGGGGGGGTTGGGGGTCCTTTGGTTGGGGTTGGGAGTCTTTGGTTGAAGGTTGGGGGTCTGGGGCTTGGGGGTGACGCTCAATCGATGGCCAACGGGGCCTATGGGGGGTCCTGGGGGGGTTGGGGGTCTTGTTTGGGGTTGGGGTCTTCCATGGGAGGTTGGGGTTCTGGGGGTTGGAGGTGACTCTCAATCTATGGCCAACTGGGTTCTATGGGGGGTTCTGGGGGGGTTGGGGGTCTTTGGTTGGGGTTGGGGTCTTTGATGGAGGTTGGGGTTCTGGGGGTTGGGGGTGACTCTCAATCTATGGCCAACTGGGTCCTATGGGGGGTTCTGGGGGGGGTTGGGGGTCTTTGGTTGGGGTTGGGGGTCTTTGATGGAGGTTGGGGTTCTGGGGGTTGGGGGTGACCACCAACCTATGGCCAACTGGGTTCTACAGGGGGTCCTGGGGGGGGTTGGGGGTCTTTAGTTGGGGTTGGGGTCTTCTATGGAGGTTGGGGTTCTGGGGGTTGGGGGTGATTCTCAATCTATGGCCAAGTGGGGTTGGGGGTCTTTGATTGGGGTTGGGGTCTTCTATGAGAGGTTGGGGGTCTTGGGGTTGGGGGTGACCACCAATCTATGGTCAACGGGTCAACTGGGTCAATGGGGGGTCCTGGGGGGGGTTGGGGGTCTTTGGTTCGGGTTGGGGTCTTTGATGGAGGTTGGGGGACTGGGAGTTGCGGGTGACTCAATCTATGGCCAACTGGGTCCTGTGGAGGGTTGGGGGTCTTTGGTTGGGGTTGGGGTCTTCTATGGAGGTTGGGGTTCTCGGGGGGTTCTTGGGGGGGGCTTGGGGGTCTTTGGTTGGGGTTGGGAGTCTTTGGTTGAGGTTGGGGGTCTGGGGGTTGGGGGTGACTCTCAATCGATGGTCAACTGGGTCCTATGGGGGGTCCTGGGGGGGGGGGGGGGGGTCTTTGGTTGGGGTTGGGGTCTTTGATGGAGGTTGGGGGTCTGGGGGTTTGGGGGGTGCCACAATCTATGGTCAACGGGGTCCTATGGGGGGTCCTGGGTGGGGGTGGGGGTCTTCTAATGGAGGTTGGGGGTCTGGGGGTTGGGGGGTGATTCTCAATCTATGGCCAACTGGGTTCTGGGGGGGGCTTGGGGGTCTTTGGTTGGGGTTGGGGTCTTCCATGGGAGGTTGGGGGTCTGGGGGTTGGGGGTGACCCCCAATCTATGGCCAATGGGGTCCTATGGGGGGTCCTGGGTGGGGGTGGGGGTCTTTGATGGAGGTTGGGGTTCTGGGGGGTTGGGGGTGACTCTCAATCGATGGCCAACTGGGTCCTATGGGGGGTTGGGGGTCTTTGGTTGGGGTTGGGGTCTTCTATGGAGGTTGGGGTTCTGGGGTTTGGGGGTGGACCACCAATCTATGGCCAGTGGGGTCCTATGGGGGTTCTGGGGGGGGTTGGGGGTCTTTGGTTGGGGTTGGGGTCTTTGATGGGGGTTGGGGTCTGGGGGTTGGGGTGGACTCAATCTATGGCCAACTGGGGTCCTGTGGGGGTTGGGGGTCTTTGGTTGGGGTGGGGGTCTTCTATGGAGGTTGGGGTTCTGGGAGTTGGGGGTGAGCACCTATCTATGGTCAACTGGATCCTATGGGGGGTCCTGGGGGGGGTTGGGGGTCTTTGGTTGAGGTTGGGGGTCTTGCATAGGATGTTGGAGGTTGGGGGGGGGATGTGTGACCCCCAATCTGTGGCCAACTGGGTCCTATGGGGAACTGTGGGGGGGGTTGGGGGTCTTGGGCCCTCATTTGGGATCTTGGGGTCCATGTGAGAGGTCCTAATGGGGTCTCGGGGTCCTGATTTGGGGTTTTGGTGTCCTCAAGGGGGTCTTGGTGTCCCCATGGTGGTCTCATGGTCCCCACAGAACTTTGGGGTCCTTGTAGGGTCTTGAGGTCCCTTTGAGAGATCCTAAAGGGGTCTCAGGGCCCTCATTTGGGGTCTTGGGGTCCGTGTGAGAGGTCCTAATGGGGTCTCAGGGTCCTGATTTGGGGTCTTGGTGTCCCCATGGGGTTCTTGGTGTCCCCAAGGTGGTCTCATGGTCCCTGCAGAACCTTGGGGTCTTTGTAGGGTCTTGGGGTCCGTGTGAGAGATCCTAAAGGGGTCTCCGGGCCCTCATTTGGGATCTTGGGGTCCCTGTGAGCGGTCCTAATGGGGTCTCGGGGTCCTGATTTGGGGTCTTGGGGTCCTCAAGGGCTTCTTGGTGTCCCCATGGTGGCCTCATGGTCCCCAGGAGGACTTTGGGGTCCTTGTAGGGTCTTTGGGTCCCTTTGAGAGATCCTAAAGGGGTCTCCGGGCCCTCATTTGGGGTCTTGGGGTCCATGTGAGAGGTCCTAATGGGGTCTCGGGGTCCTGATTTGGGGTCTTGGTGTCCCCATGGTGGCCTCATGGTCCCCAGGAGGACTTTGAGGTCCTTGTAGGGTCTTGGGGTCCATGTGAGAGATCCTAATGGGGTCTCCAGGCCCTCATTTGGGGTCTTGGGGTCCATGTGAGAGGTCCTAATGGGGTCTTGAGGTCCTGATTTGGGGTCTTGGTGTCCCCATGGGGTTCTTAGTGTCCCCAAGGTGGTCTCATGGTCCCTGCAGAACCTTGGGGTCTTTGTAGGGTTTTGGGGTCCCTGTGAGAGATCCTAATGGGGTCTCAGGGCCCTCATTTGGGGTCTTGGGGTCCGTGTGAGAGGTCCTAATGGGGTCTCAGGGCCCTCATTTGGGGTCTTGGGGTCCCTGTGAGAGATCCTAATGGGGTCTCCGGGCCCTCATTTCGGATCTTGGGGTCCTGATTTGGGGTCTTGGTGTCCCCATGGATTCTTGTTGTCCCCAAGAGGACTTTGGGATCCTCCTGAAGCCCTTGCCCTCCCTTTGGGGCGTCCCATAGGGTTCTGATGCCCCTCCCCTCGTGTTTTGGGTTCAATAGGGGTGTGTGGGGTTTTATGGGGTCACGAGGGTCCCAACCCCAAAGTCCCCCTCCCAACACCCCCCCTTAATGATCCCAGCCATCGAGGACGAATACAGCGGCCCCAAACTGGACGGTGGCAAAGTGACCCTGAGCTTCATGAAGGACCTGATGCAGTGGTACAAAGACCAGAAGAAACTCCACCGAAAATTCGCCTACCAGGTGAGCCCCCCTTTCCCTCCCCCCCAAAAAAAACCCCAAACCCCCCCCCAAAAAAAACCCCAAGACCCCCCCTCTTGGATTTGTCCCCCTGCAGATCCTGGTGCAGGTGAAAGAGGTGTTGGCCAAACTCCCCACCTTGGTGGAGACGACGTTGAAGGAGGTGAGGACCCCCCTTTCCTTCCCTCCCCCCCCCCGAATTGATGTCACCTTTGGGGTTATCGGGGTGTCTTTGTCCCCCCCCCCCATGGTGACGTTGTCCCCTACAGACAGAGATGGTGACGGTGTGCGGGGACACCCACGGGCAGTTCTACGACCTGCTCAACATCTTCGAGCTCAACGGGCTGCCCTCCGAGTCCAACCCATACGTAGGCAGTTGGGGGGGTGTTGGGGTGACGGTTGTTGGTGGGGTGACGGTTGTTGGTGGTGGGGTGACGGTTGTTGGGGTGGCAGTTATGGGGGTGACATTGTTGGGGATGGTGACAGTTGTTGTTGGGGTGATGGTTGTTGTTGGGGTGACAGTTGTTGTTGGGGTGACGGTTGTTGTTGTTGGGGTGATGGTTGTTGGAGTGGGGTGATGGTTGTTGGGGTGACAGTTGTTGGGGTGACATTGTTGGGGTTGGGTGACAGCAATTGCTGGGGTGGGGGTGACAGTTGATAGGTTGGGGTGACAGTTTTTGGGGGTGACAGTGTTGGGGATGGTGACAGTTTATTGTTGGGGTGATGGTTGTTGGGGGTTACAGTTTGATGTGGGGTGACGGTTTTGTTGGTGGGGTGACGGTTGTTGGGGTGGCAGTTTTTGGGGTGACAGTTTTTGGGGTGACAGATACTGGGGTGGGGTGACAGTTATGGGGGTGACATTGTTGGGGATGGTGACAGTTATTGTTGGGGTGGTGGTGGTTGGGGTGACAGTTATTGTTGGGGTGACGGTTGTTGTTGGGGTGAAGGTTGTTGTTGGGGTGGCAGTTTTTGGGGTGGGGTGACAGTTATGGGGGTGACGTTGGGGATGGTGACAGTTGCTGTTGGGGTGATGGTTGTTGGTGGTGGGGTGACGGTTGTTGTTGGGGTGACGGTTGTTGGGGTGGCAGTTTTTGGGGTGGGGTGACAGTTATGGGGGTGACATTGTTGGGGATGGTGACAGTTATTGTTGGGGTGATGGTCGTTGGGGTGACGGTTGTTGTTGGGGTGACGGTTGTTGGGGTGACAGTTATTGTTGGGGTGGCAGTTATGGGGGTGACATTGTTGGGGATGGCGACAGTTATTGTTGGGGTGATGGTCGTTGGGGTGACGGCTGTTTTTGGGGTGATGGTTGTTGGGGTGACAGTTGTTGTTGGGTTGGGGTGATGGTTGTTGGGGTGACAGTTGTTGTTGGGGTGACAGTTTTTGGGGTGGGGTGACAGTTTTTGGGGTGACAGTTGTTGTTGGGGTGACGGTTGTTGGGGTGGCAGTTTTTGGGGTGGGGTGACAGTTATGGGGTGACATTGTTGGGGATGGTGACAGTTGTTGTTGGGGTGACAGTTGTTGGGGTGGCAGTTTTTGGGGTGGGGTGACAGGGGGGTGACGTTGTTGGGGATGGTGACAGTTGTTGGGGTGACAGTTGTTGTTGGGGTGACAGTTACTGGGGTGGGGTGACAGTTCTGGGGGTGACATTGTTGGGGATGGTGACAGTTGTTGTTGGGGTGACAGTTGTTGTTATTGGGGTGATGGTTGTTGGAGTGGGGTGATGGTTGTTGGGGTGACAGTTGTTGGGGTGACAGTTTTTGGGGTGACATTGTTGGGGTTGGGTGACAGCAATTGCTGGGGTGGGGGTGACAGTTGATAGGTTGGGGTGACAGTTTTTGGGGTGACAGTGTTGGGGATGGTGACAGTTATTGTTGGGGTGATGGTTGTTGGGGTTACAGTTGATGTTGGGGTGACGGTTGTTGGTGGGGTGACGGTTGTTGGGGTGGCAGTTTTTGGGGTGACAGTTTTTGGGGTGACAGGTACTGGGGTGGGGTGACAGTTATGGGGGTGACATTGTTGGGGATGGTGACAGTTATTGTTGGGGTGGTGGTGGTGGGGTGACAGTTATTGTTGGGGTGACGGTTGTTGTTGGGGTGAAGGTTGTTGTTGGGGTGGCAGTTTTTGGGGTGGGGTGACAGTTATGGGGGTGACGTTGGGGATGGTGACAGTTGCTGTTGGGGTGACGGTTGTTGGTGCTGGGGTGACGGTTGTTGGTGGGGTGACGGTTGTTGGGGTGGCAGTTTTTGGGGTGGGGTGACAGTTATGGGGGTGACATTGTTGGGGATGGTGACAGTTGTTGTTGGGGTGACAGTTGTTGTTGTTGGGGTGATGGTTGTTGGAGTGGGGTGATGGTTGTTGGGGTGACAGTTATTGGGGTGATGGTTATTGGGGTGACATTGTTGGGGTGGGGTGACAGCAACTGTTGGGGTTGGGGTGACAGTTGATAGGTTGGGGTGACAGTTTTTGGGGTGACAGTGTTGGGGATGGTGACAGTTATTGTTGGGGTGAAGGTTGTTGGGGTGACGGCTGTTTTTGGGGTGATGGTTGTTGGGGTGACAGTTGTTGTTGGGGTGGCAGTTTTTGGGGTGGGGTGACAGTTATGGGGGTGACATTGTTGGGGATAGTGACAGTTGTTGGGGTGACACTTGTTGGGGTGATGGTTGTTGGGGTGATGGTTGTTGGGGTGACAGTTGTTGGTGGGGTGACAGTTTTTGGGGTGGGGTTACAGTTATGGGGGTGACGTTGTTGGGGATGGTGACAGTTGTTGTTGGGGTGACAGTTGTTGTTGTTGGGGTGATGGTTGTTGGAGTGGGGTGATGGTTGTTGGGGTGACAGTTGTTGGGGTGACAGTTTTTGGGGTGACATTGTTGGGAGGGGGTGACAGCAATTGCCACGGTTGGGTGACAGTTGATGGGTTGGGGTGACAGTTTTTGGGGTGACAGTGTTGGGGATGGTGACAGTTATTGTTGGGGTGAAGGTTGTTGGGGTGACGGCTGTTTTTGGGGTGATGGTTATTGGGGTGACAGTTGTTGTTGGAGTGGCAGTTGTTGTTGGGGTGACAGTTTTTGGGGTGGGGTGACAGTTATGGGGGTGACGTTGGGGATGGTGACAGTTGCTGTTGGGGTGACGGTTGTTGGTGGTGGGGTGACGGTTGTTGGTGGGGTGACGGTTGTTGGGGTGGCAGTTTTTGGGGTGGGGTGACAGTTTTGGGGGTGACATTGTTGGGGATGGTGACAGTTATTGTTGGGGTGACGGTTGTTGCGGTGACGGTTGTTGTTGGGGTGAAGGTTGTTGTTGGAGTGACAGTTTTTGGGGTGGGGTGACAGCTATTGTTGGGGTTGGGGTGACAGTTGATGGGTTGGGGGTGGACAGTTTTTGGGGTGACGTGTTGGGGGATGTGACAGTTTTTGGGGTGGCAGTTGTTGGGGTGGACAGTTTGTTTGTTGGATGACCAGTTTTTGTTGGGGTGGGGTGACAGTTTTTGGGGGGGGTGACATTGTTGGGGGATGGTGACAGTATTGTTGGGGTGAGGTTGTTTGGGGTGACAGTTGTTGTTGGGGTGACAGTTTTTGGGGTGGCAGTTTTTGGGGTGACAGTTGTTGGGTTGGGGTGACAGTTATGGGGGTGACATTGTTGGAGATGGTGACAGTTGTTGGGGTGGGGTGATGGTTGTTGGTGGGGTGATGGTTGTTGGGGTGATATTGTTGGGGTGACAGTTTTTGGGGTGGGGTGACAGTTATGGGGTGACATTGTTGGGGATGGTTACAGTTTTGTTGGGGTGACAGTTGTTGGGGTGACAGTTGTTGGGGTGGGGTGATGGTTGTTGGGGTGACTGTTGTTGTTGGGGTGACAGTTGTTGGGGTGACAGTTTTTGCGGTGGGGTGACAGTTTTTGGGGTGACAGTTGTTGTTGGGGTGCGGTTTTGGGGTGGCAGTTTTTGGGGTGGGGTGACGTTATGGGGGTGACTTGTTGGGGTGGTGCGTTCTTGTTGGGGGTGATGGTTGTTGGGGGGTGACGGTTGTTGTTGGGGTGATGGTTGTTGGGGTGACAGTTGTTGTTGGGGTGACAGTTATGGGGGTGACATTGTTGGGGATGGTGAACGGTTATTGTTGGGGTGACGGTTGTTGGGGTAACGGTTGTTGTTGGGGTGACAGTTGTTGTTGGGGTGACAGTTGTTGGGGTGGCAGTCATTGGGGGTGAGAGTTGATGGGGTTGGGGTGATGCTTATTGTTGGGGTGACACTTGTCGGGGTGACGCTTTTTGGGGGTGCCATTTTTTGGGGGTGCCATTTTTTGGGGGTGCTTTTCCTGCCCCTGCCCTCAGATTTTCAATGGGGACTTCGTGGACCGCGGCTCCTTCTCGGTGGAAGTCATCCTCACCCTCTTTGGGTTCAAGCTGCTCTACCCCGACCACTTCCACCTCCTCAGGGGTAACAACGGCCGTGTCCCCATGTCCCCATGTGTCCCCATGGCCCAGCATGGTGTCCCCGTGTCCCCCTGTCCCACTGCAGTGTCCCTGTGTCCCCATGGCCCAGGATGGTGTCCCCCTGTCCCTAATCTGGGTTGTGTCCCCATGTCCCCATAGCCCAGAACGACGTCCCCTGTCCCCATGTCCCCATTCATGGCTGTGTCCCCATGTCCCCATAGCCATGCCCACGTCCCCTGTGTCCCATGTCCCCATGTCCGCAGTGTCCCCATGTCCCCGTTCCCGTTCCCGGTCCCTGTGTCCCCATGTCCCCATGTCCCAGTCCTGTCCCCTGTCCCCATGTCCCCTGTCCCTGTGTCCCCATGTCCCCCTGTGTCCCCGTGTCCGATGTCCCATGTCCCCATGTCCCCGTTTCCCCTGTCCCCATGTCCCCATCGTGTCCCCATGGTCCCCATCCCCAGTCCCCGGTCCCATGTCCCTGTCCCCATGCCATGTGCCTCCCATGTCCCCATGCCCCGCAGTCCCCTGTCCCCATGTCCCCATGTCCCTGTCCCCATGTCCCCATTCGCCTGTGTCCCATGTCCCCCATGTCCCCGTTCCCCTGTCCCCATTGTCCCCATGTCATGGTGTCCCCATGCCCCATCTGTGCTGTGTCCCCATGGTCCCCACATGCCCAGAACGACGTTCCCCTGTCCCCCATGTCTCATGTCCCCATGGTGTCCCCATGTCCCCATTCCTGGTGGTCCCCATGTCCCCATCAGTCCCCATGGAGTCCCTTTGTCCCCATGTCCCCATTCCCATCTGTCCCCCTGTCCCCTGCCATCGTCCCCCCTGTCCCATTCTGGCTGTGTCCCCATGTCCCCATAGCCCAGAACGACGTCCCCTGTCCCCGTGTCCCCATTCTGTGCTGTGTCCCCATGTCCCCATACCCCCCCCACGCCCCCCATCCACGCTGTTCTCCCACCCCCCACATCCCGGCTGTTCCCCCCTCTCCCCCCCCCGCCCCCCATCACCTCCGTGCCCCCGCAGGGAACCACGAGACGGACAACATGAACCAGATCTACGGCTTCGAGGGCGAGGTGAAGGCCAAATACACGGCGCAGATGTTTGCACTCTTCAGCGAGGTCTTCGAGTGGCTGCCCCTGGCGCAGTGCATCAACGGCAAAGTGCTGGTGAGGGTCTCCTCCCCCCCATCCCCCCCCCCCCCCCGTGTGATCCCAAAAGCTCCGGGGACAAACTGTGGGGTGGAAGGGACCAGTGTGGCATGGCTGCCCTGTTCTGGGTGTCCCTTCCCAGTTCTGGGTGTCCCTTTCCGTTCTCGATGTCCCTTCCCTTTCTGGACGTCCCCATCCCGTTCCCCTTCCCAGTTCTGGGTGTCCCTTTCCGTTCTCGATGTCCCTTCCCATTCTGGATGTCCCCCTCCTGTTCCCCCTTCCCATTCTGTGCCCCCTCCCCATTCTTGTCCCCTTTTTCCCCTTCCCGTTCTCGATGTCCCTTCCTGTTCTTGATGTCCCCCTCCTGTTCCCCTTCCCATTCTCAGTGTCCCCTCCCCATTATTGCCCCCTCCCTCCCCTTCCCGTTCTCGATGTCCCTTCATGTTCTGGATGTCCCCCTCCCGTTCCCCCTTCCCATTCTGTGTCCCCTCCCCATTATTGTCCCCTTTTTCCCCTTCCTGTTCTCAATGTCCGCCTCCTGTTCCCCTTCCCATTCTGGGTGTCCCTTCACGTTCTTGGTGTCCCCTCTCCATTTTTGTCCCCTTTCTCCCTTTCATGTTCTTGGTGTCCCTTCCCGTTCTCGATGTTCCTTCATGTTCTCGATGTCTCCTTCCTGTTTCCCTTCCCATTCTGTGCCCCCTCCCCATTCTTGGTGTCCCCTTCCTCTCCCTTTCCGTTCTCGATGTCCCTTCCTGTTCTCGATGTCCCCCTCCTGTTCCCCTTCCCAGTTCTGGGTGTCCCTTCCCGTTCTCGATGTCCCTTCCCTTTCTGGATGTCCCCATCCTGTTCCCCCTTCCCATTCTGTGCCCCCTCCCCATTATCGGTGTCCCCTCCCTCTCCCTTCATATTCTCACTGTCCCCATTTTCAGTGTCCCTTTCCCACCCCCCTTACCCATTTATTGGTGTCCCCCCTCCTGTTCCCCTTCCCATTCTGGGTGTCCCTTCCCGTTCTCGATGTCCCTTCCCTTTCTGGATGTCCCCCATCCTGTTCCCCCTTCCCATTCTGTGCCCCCTCCCCATTATTGGTGTCCCCTCCCTCTCCCTTCCCATTCTCAATGTCCCTTTCCCACCCCCCTTACCCATTATTGGTGTCCCCCTCTTGTTTCCCCTTCCCGTTCTTGGTGTCCCCCCCCCATTATTGTCCCCTTCCTCCTCTTTATGTTCTCGACGTCCCCCTCCTGTTCCCCCTCCCCATTATTGGTGTCCCCTCCCTCTCCCTTCATGTTCTTGGTGTCCCCTCCCCATTCTCAATGTTCCTTCCCCCACCCCCCTCATTTTTGCTGTCCCCCCCCCCCCATTCTTGCTGGTCCTTCCCCTCCAATTTTGGTGCCCCCTCCCCATGTCTCTGTGCCCCCTTCCCCTCCCCTCCCCCATATTTGGTGACCCCCCCCCCCAAATCTCGGGCCCCATTGCCTTCTGCTGACCATCCCCATTCGGTGTCCCCATTGTCACCCCTTGTCCCCCCCCCCCGCCCCCCTGACCCCCCCGTGGCTCAGATCATGCACGGGGGTCTCTTCAGTGAGGACGGGGTCACCCTGGACGACATCCGGAAGATCGAACGGAACCGGCAGCCCCCGGATTCAGGTGGGACCCCCCCCCTATTTCCCTCCCCCCCCCCTGTTTTTGGGGTCCCCAAAGCCACCGTGGGGGGGCAGGGGGACGTGTTGACCCCCCCTCCTCCCTCCCCCCCCTCCCAATCCTACACCCCACAGGGCCGATGTGTGACCTGCTCTGGTCCGACCCGCAGCCACAGGTGAGTCCAACCCGTTGGGTGTCCCCAGCGTCACCCATGGCTTGGTGGCCCTGGTGTCCCCATGTCACGATGACCCCATGTCACGATGACCCCATGTCACGATGTCCCCATGTCATGATGTCCCCATGTCTTGGTGGCCCTGGTGTCCCCGTGTCATGATAACCCCATGTCGTGGTGCCCCCATGTCATGATGCCCCCGTGTCTTGGTGGCCCTGGTGTCCCCACGTCTTGGTGTCCCCATGTCGTGGCTCCGATGTCCCCACGTCGTGGTTTCCCCATGTCACGATGTGCCCATGTCGTGATACCCCCATGTCTTGGTGGCCCTGGTGTCCCCACATCTTGGTGTCCCCATGTCATGATGTCCCCATGTCTTAGTGGCCCTGGTGTCCCCATGTCGTGATGTCCCCATGTCTTGGTGTCCCCATGTCGTGATGTCCCCATGTCCTGGTGGCCCTGGTGTCCCCATGTCACGGTGTCCCCATGTCACGATGTCCCCATATTTTGGTGTCCCTGTGGCTTAGTGGCCCCATATCATGGTGACCTCATGGATGTCCCCATGTCGTGGTGTCCCCATATCGTGGTGACTCCAGTGTCCCCCGTCCTTCCGTCCTCCGTCCTTCCGTCCCCATATCTCCCACCTCCTCACACCACCTCCCGTTTCCCCCCGTCCTTCTGTCCCCGTCCTTCCATCCCCATCCTTCTGTCCCCATCCTTCCGTTTCCTTCCTTCTGTCCATCATCCTTCCATTCCTGTCCTTCTGCCCCCATCCTTCTGTCCCCTGTCCTTCTGTCCCCATCCTTCCATCTTCCATCCTTCCGTCCCCATCCTTCTGTTCCTGTCCTTCTGTTCCCCGTCCTTCTGTCCCCCTTCTGTCCCCCATCCTTCCATCCTTCCATCCCTGTCCTGTCCTCCATCCTTCCATCCCCATCCTTCCATCCTTCTGTCTGTCCTCCATCCTTCCATCCTCCATCCTTCCGTTCCCGTCCTTCCATCCTCCATCCTTGTGTCCGCCGTCCTTCCGTCCCCGTCCTTCCATCTTCCATCCTTCTGTCTGTCCCCCACCTTCCATCCCCATCCTTCCATACCTGTCCTTATGTCCGCCATCCTTCCATCCCCATCCTTCCATCCTTCCATCCCCCATCCTTCCATCCCCATCCTTCCTTACCCGTCCTTCTGTCTGCCATCCTTCCGTCCCCATCCTTCCATCCTTCCATCCTCCATCCTTCCATCCTCCATCTGCCATCCTCCATCTTTCCATCCTTCATCCTTCCATCCTTCCATCCTTCCGTCCCCGTCCTTCCGTCATTCTTCTGTCTGCCGTCCTTCCGTCCCTGTCCTTGTCATCCTTCTGTCCGCCATCCTTCCGTCCCCATCCTTCCATCCTTCCATCCTCCATCCTCGCCATCCTTCCATCCTTCCATCCTTCCATCCTCCATCCTTCTGTCCGCCGTCCTTCCGTCCCTGTCCTTCCATCATCCTTCTGTCCGCTGTCCTTCCATCCCCGTCCTTCCGTCATCCTTCTGTCTGCCGTCCTTCTGTCCCTGTCCTTGTCATCCTTCTGTCCGCCGTCCTTCTGTCATCCTTCTGTCCGCCCTCCTTCCGTCCCTGTCCTTCCGTCATCCTTCCGTCCCCGTCCTTCTGTCATCCTTCTGTCTGCTGTCCTTCCGTCCCCTCCTTCCGTCCCCCCC
>JADANK010000755.1:0-17458 GCA_021292215.1 Lophura nycthemera
CCCTAACCCCAAAACCCAAACCCCATAACACCCCAACCCCATAACCGCCCCCATAACCCCTACCCATAATCAAACCCCAACTGACCCCATAACCCATAACCCCATAACCCCATAACCCATAACCGCCCCCATACCCCCAAACCCCATAACCCCAAACCGCCCCCCATTAACCCCATAACCCCATAACTGACCCCATAACCCCATACCCCAAACCCCTACCCCCATAACCCCATAACCCCATAATCCCAACTCTGCCCTAAACGAATCACTGACCCCATAACATCCAAACCCCATAACCGCCCCCATAACCCATAACTGCCCCCATAACCCCATAACCCCACCCCACTGACCCCATAACCTCCATAACCCATAACCCCATAACCCCACAACCCCATAACCCCCCCATAACCCCATAACCCCATAAGTGACCCCATGACCCCATAACCCCATAACCGCCCCCACAACCCCACAACCCCACAACCCCATAACCGCCCCCATAACCCCACAACCCCATAAGTGACCCCATAACCCCACAACCCCACAACCCCATAACCGCCCCATAACCCCGTAACCCCATAACCAACCCCCACTGACCCCACAACCCCACAACCCCATAAGTGACCCCATAACCCCATAACCAACCCCATTGACCCCATAACCCCATAACGCCCCCATACCCCATAACCCCATAACTGACCCCATAACCCCATAACTCCATAACCCCATAACCCCATAATCAACCCCACAACCCCATAACCCCATAACCGCCTCCATAACCCCATAACTGACCCCATAACCAACCCCACTGACCCCATAACCCCATAACCCCAAACCCCATAACTGCCCCCATAATCCCATAACCCCATAACCTCCATAACCCCACAACCCCATAACCCCATAACTGACCCCATAACCCCATAACCCCATAACCCCATAAGTGACCCCATGACCCACAACCCCACAACCCCACAACCCCATAACCGCCCCCATAACCCCATAAGTGACCCCATAACCAACCCCACTGACCCCATAACCCATAACCCCATAACCGCCCCCAAACCCCATAACCCCATAACCCCATAACCGCCCCCATAACCCCATAAGTGACCCCATAACCCCATAACCGCCCCCATAACCCCAAAACCGCCCCACACAACCCATAACCCCCTATAACCCCATAATGACCCCATGACCCCATAACCCCCACAACCCCACAAAGACCCCACAACCCCCCCCATAAACCCCAACAACCCCATAACCGCCCCCATAACCCCATAATGACCCCATAACCCCACAACCCCACAACCCCATAACCGCCCCCATAACCCCCACTGACCCCATAACCGCCCCCATAACCCCAAACCCCATAACCCCATAACCCCATAACACAACCCCACTGACCCCATAACCCCACTGACCCCATTAACCCCATAACCCCACTACACTGACCCCATAACCAACCCACTGACCCCATAACCCACAAACCCCACAACCCCTAACCACCCCCCACCAACCCCACAACCCCATAACGCCCCATAACCCCATAATTGCTCCCATAACCCCACAACCCCATAACCGCCCCCAAACCCCACAACCCCATAACCGCCCCCATAACCCCGTAACCCCATAACCAACCCCACTGACCCCATAACCCCCACAACCCCATAACCGCCCCCATAACCCCATAAGTGACCCCATAACCCATAACCAACCCCTGACCCAAACCCCACAACCCTAACCGCCCCCATAACCCCATAAGTGACCCCATAACCCCATAACCAACCCCACTGACCCCATAACCCCACAACCCCACAACCCCACAACCGCCCCCATGCCGCCGCCCACCTCGAGCTGGGGGTCGTGGGGGGCGATGGGGCGGAACTGCGGGAGGCTCTTGCTGACCCACAGCGCGATGGGGCGCTGCGTGTTGATGGCGAACGGCTCGAAGCCCTCCTGCAGGCCGCAGATGGTGAAGAAGCGCAGGCTGGAAACGTCCTGGCCCAGGTTGAGGCGGCCGGCCTGGTCCAGAGCCAGGCTGCACACCGGGACGAAGCCTGCGGGGTTATGGGGTTATTGGGATCAGTTATGGGGTTATGGGGTCATTGGGGTTATGGGGTTATGGAGGTTATGGGGTCATTGGGGTCCTGGCCCAGGTTGAGGCGGCCGGCCTGGTCCAGAGCCAGGCTGCACACCGGGACGAAGCCTGCGGGGTTGTGGGGTCAGTTATGGGGTCAGTTATGGAGTTATGGGGTCAGTTATGGGGTTATGGGGTTATTGGGGTTATGGGGTTATGGAGGTTATGGGGTCATTGGGGTCCTGGCCCAGGTTGAGCCGCGCCGCCTGGTCCAGCGCCAGGCTGCAGACTGGGATGAAGCCTGCGGGGTCGGTTATGGGGTCATTGGGGTCAGCTATGGGGTTATGGGGTCATTGGGGTTATGGGGTTATGGAGGTTATGAGGTCATTGGGGTCCTGGCCCAGGTTGAGGCGGCCGGCCTGGTCCAGGGCCAGGCTGCAGACCGGGACGAAGCCTGCGGGGTTATGGGGTCAGTTATGGGGTTATGGGGTCGGTTATGGGGTTATGGGGTCATTGGGGTTATGGAGGTTATGGGGTCATTGGGGTCCTGGCCCAGGTTGAGCCGCGCCACCTGGTCCAGCGCCAGGCTGCACACCGGGACGAAGCCTGCGGGGTTATGGGGTCAGTTATGGGGTTATGGGGTCATTGGGATCAGTTATGGGGTTATGGGGTCATTGGGGTTATGGAGGTTATGGGGTCAGTGGGGTTATGGAGGTTATGGGGTCATTGGGGTCCTGGCCCAGGTTGAGCCGCGCCGCCTGGTCCAGCGCCAGGCTGCAGACTGGGACGAAGCCTGCGGGGTTATGGAGTCAGTTATGGGGTTATGGGGTCAGTTATGGGTTATGGGGTCATTGGGGTTATGGGGTTATTGGGGTTATGGGGTCATTGGGGTTATGGAGGTTATGGGGTCATTGGGGTCCTGGCCCAGGTTGAGGCGGGCGGCCTGGTCCAGAGCCAGGCTGCACACCGGGACGAAGCCTGCGGGGTTATGGGGTCAGTTATGGGTCACTGGGGACAGTTATGGGGCTATGGGGTCGGTTATGGGGTTATGGGGTCATTGGGGTTATGGAGGTTATGGGGTCATTGGGGTCCTGGCCCAGGTTGAGCTGCGCCGCCTGGTCCAGCGCCAGGCTGCACACCGGGACGAAGCCTGCGGGGTTATGGGGTCAGTTATGGGGTTATGGGGTCGGCTATGGGGTTATGGAGGTTATGGGGTCATTGGGGTCATTGGGGTCCTGGCCCAGGTTGAGGCGGGCGGCCTGGTCCAGGGCCAGGCTGCAGACCGGGACAAAGCCTGCGGGGTTATGGGGTCAGCTATGGGGTCATTGGGGTCAGTTATGAGGTTATGGAGGTTATGGGGTTATGGAGGTTATGGGGTCATTGGGGTTATGGAGGTTATGGGGTCATTGGGGTCCTGGCCCAGGTTGGCCGCGCGGCGGTCCAGCGCCATGGCGCACACCGGGACGAAGCCTGCGGGTTTAGGGTCAGTTATGGGGTTATGGGTTATGGGGTCATTGGGGTCAGTTATGGGGTTATGGGGTCATTGGGGTCATTGGGGTCCTGGCCCAGGTTGAGCCGCGCCGCCTGGTCCAGCGCCAGGCTGCAGACTGGGACGAAGCCTGCAGGGTTATGGGGTCAGTTATGGGGTTATGGGGTCATTGGGGTTATGGAGGTTATGGGGTCATTGGGGTCCTGGCCCAGGCTGAGCCGCGCCGCCTGGTCCAGTGCCAGGCTGCACACCGGGACGAAGCCTGTGGGGTCGGTTATAGGGTCAGCTATGGGGTCATTGGGGTTATGGGGTCATTGGGGTCAGTTATGGGGTTATGGGGTCGGTTATGGAGGTTATGGGGTCATTGGGGTCCTGGCCCAGGTTGAGGCGGGCGGCCTGGTCCAGAGCCAGGCTGCACACCGGGACAAAGCCTGCGGGGTTGGTTATGGGGTTATTGGGGTTATGGGGTCATTAGGGTCACAGGGCTATGGGGTCACAGGGTTATGGGGTCGCAGGGCTGTGGGGTCGCAGGGTTTTGGGGTCACAGGTTTCTGGGGTCACAGGTTTCTGGGGTCACAGGGTTATGGGGTTGCAGGGCTGTGGGGTCACAGCATTATGGGGTTGCAGGGTTTTGGGGTCACAGGGTTGTGGGGTTGCAGGGCTGTGGGGTCACAGGGTTTTGGGGTCACAGATTTCTGGGGTCACAGGGTTGTGGGGTCTCAGGGCTGTGGGGTCGCAGCCTTATGGGGTCGCAGGGCTGTGGGGTCACAGCATTATGGGGTCTCAGGGCTGTGGGGTCGCAGGGCTGTGGGGTCACAGCCTTATGGGGTCGCAGCCTTATGGGGTCGCAGGGCTGTGAGGTCGCAGCCTTATGGGGTCGCAGCCTTATGGGGTCTCAGGGCTGTGGGGTCGCAGCCTTATGGGGTCGCAGCCTTATGGGGTCGCAGGGCTGTGGGGTCGCAGGGCTGTGGGGTCGCAGCCTTATGGGGTCGCAGCCTTATGGGGTCGCAGGGCTGTGGGGCCGCAGCCTTATGGGGTCGCAGGGCTGTGAGGTCGCAGCCTTATGGGGTCGCAGTCTTATGGGGTCTCAGGGCTGTGGGGTCGCAGGGCTGTGGGGTCGCAGCCTTATGGGGTCGCAGCCTTATGGGGTCGCAGGGCTGTGGGGTCACAGCATTATGGGGTCTCAGGGCTGTGGGGTCGCAGGGCTGTGGGGTCGCAGCCTTATGGGGTCTCAGGGCTGTGGGGTCGCAGGGCTGTGGGGTCGCAGCCTTATGGGGTCGCAGGGCTGTGGGGTTGCAGCCTTATGGGGTCGCAGCCTTATGGGGTCGCAGGGCTGTGGGGTCGCAGCCTTATGGGGTCGCAGCCTTATGGGGTCGCAGGGCTGTGGGGCCGCGGTTGGGGCGCCGTCTCACCGTCCCCCACTTCGAAGTCCCTGAAGGCCACCTCGGAGCCGGCGTCGCTGATGAGGATCTCGCCGTTGAGGGTGAAGCTGATGTGGCTCTCGCCCAGGTCGATCATGCAGCCAACCACGTCCCCCGCCTGCCAGCTGCGCCCGAACGCCTCCCCGCCCACGTGCCAGCGCTGCGCCTGCGGTCGCGGGGGTGCGGGGTCACGGGGGGTCACGGGGTCACGGGGTCACACGGGGTGATGGAGACGTGGGGGTCATGGGGAGTCACGGGGTCACAGGGGGTCACAGGGTCACGGGGGGTCACAGAGTCATGGGGTCATGGGGGGTCACGGCATCATGGCAGGTCGCGGGGTCACGGGGGGTCACGGAGTCATGGGGTCATGGGGAATCACGGGGACACAGGGGGTCACGGGGTCACGGGGGGTCATGGCGTCACGGGGGGTCACGGGGTCGTGGGGGGCCACGGGGGGTCACAGGGTCATAGGGAGTCATGGGGTCATGGGGGGTCACGGCGTCACGGGGGGTCGTGGGGTCATGGGGTCATGGGGGGTCATGGGGAGTCACGGGGTCACGAGGAGTCACGGGGTCACGGGGGGTCACGGGGTCACGGGGGGTCACAGGGGTGATGGAGACGTGGGGATCACGGGGTCATGGGGGGTCACGGCGTCACGGCAGGTCGCAGGGTCACGGGGTCATGGGAGTCATGGGTCAATGGGGTCACGGGGTCACGAGGAGTCACGGGGTCACGGGGGGTCACAGAGTCATGGGGTTATGGGGAGTCACGGGGGTCACAGAGGAGTCCACGGGGTCACAACGGGTCCAATGGGGGGTCATGGCGTCACAGGGGGTCGCAGGGTCAGGGGGTCACGGGGTCGTGGGGGTCATGGGGTCACAGGTCATGGGGATGGTCACGGGGGTCACGGGTCACGGGGGCAGTCATGGGGGTGCATGGGACATCACGGGGTCACGGGGGGTCACGGGGTCACGGAGGGTCGCAGGGTCACGGGGATCCAGGGTCAGGGGTCATGGGGGTCAGGTGTCAGGGAGTCACGGGTCCATGGGGGGTCACAGGAGTCACAGGTAGGGTCATGGGGGTCACATGGGGTCACGATGGGGGTCACTGGGCGTCACGAGGGGTCATGAGGGTCACGGGGGTCACAGGGTCACGGGGGGTCACGGGGAGTCACGGGGTCATGGGGGTCACGGGGTCACGGGGTATGTGCAGGTCACGGGGGGTCACAGAGGGGTCATGGGGGTCACAGGGGTCATGGGGGTCAGTCATGGGGTCACGGGGTCATGGGGTCACGGGGGTCATGGAGGGTAGGGGTCATGGGGGGTCACGGGGTCAGGGGTCACGGGTCAGGGGGTCAGCAGGGGTCATGGGGGTCACGGGTGTCCAGGGATCATGGGGTCATGGGGGTCATGGGGGTCACGGGGTCATGGGGGTCACGGCGGTCACGGGGGGGTCGCAGGGGTCACTGGAGGGTCAACAGGGTCATCGGGGGGTCGGGGTCAAGGGGAGTCATGGAGGGGATCATGGGGGTCACAGGGGTCGACTAAGGGGTCACGGAGGGTCACAGGGTCATGGAGGTCATGGGAGTCACGGGGTCATGGGGGTCACGGGGTCACGGGGTCATGGGGGCACAGGGTCACGGGGGTCACTGGGACGTGGGGGATTCATGGGGAGTCACGGGGTCACTGGGTGGGTCATGGCGTCATAGGGGGCGCGGGGTCATGGGGTCAACGGGATCAGGGGGTCATGGGGGGTTCACAGGGCGGTCATGGGGTAGGGCGGTCGCAGGCTGGTCATTCGGGGGTCCGAGTATGGGGGTACGCGCGGCGTATGGTAGCATGGGGGTCATAGGGTCACGGGTTATAGGGTCTATGGGGGGTCATGGGTGGGTATGGAGACAGGGTGGCCATTATAGGGGGCCCATGTACAGGGCGTCATGGGAGGGTCCGGTTCATAGGGAGGTTCATGGTAGCATAAGGGCCGTTTATGGGGGCCATCAGGGGGCGTTATAGGGAGTTATAGGGGGTTACAGGGTCACGGTGAGGGCCGATGGTGGGCCGTTAGGGGGCCGTTATAGGGCGCGGTAAGGGTTGCCACTAGGGCCGTTAGGGGGGCCGTTATAGGCCTTATAGGGTGGCCGTTATAGGGAGGCTGTTATAGGGGGGCCGTTATAGGGCCGTTACAGGGCGGCCGTTATAGGGCTGTTACAGGGCGGCCGTTATAGGGCCATTATAGGGCCATTACAGGCGGGCCATTATAGGGCTGTTACAGGGCAGGCCGTTATAGGGTAGCCATTATAGGGTAGCCATTATAGGGGTCCATTATAGGAGGGCCGTTACAGGGTGGCCGTTATAGGGCCGTTATAGGGCCATTACAGGGGGGCCATTATAGGGCCGTTACAGGGGGGCCGTTATAGGGCCATTATAGGGCCATTACAGGGGGGCCGTTATAGGGCCATTATAGGGTGGCTATTATAGGGGGGCCATTATAGGGCCGTTACAGGGCGGCCGTTATAGGGCCGTTACAGGGTGGCCGTTATAGGGCTGTTATAGGGCAGCCATTATAGGGCCGTTATAGGGTGGCCGTTATAGGGTAGCTGTTATAGGGCCGTTACAGGGCGGCCGTTATAGGGCCGTTACAGGGTGGCCGTTATAGGGCTGTTATAGGGCGGCCATTATAGGGCCGTTACAGGGTGGCCGTTATAGGGCTCGTTATAAAGGGCCCATTATAGGCGTAAGGGGGCCGATTATAGGGCCGTTAAGTGGCTTATAGGGGGGGCCGTTATAGGGGGCCATTATAGGGCCATTATGGGGCCATTATAGGGGGGCCGTTATAGGGCTGTTATAGGGCGGCCATTATAGGGCCGTTATAGGGTGGCCGTTATAGGGTAGCTGTTATAGGGCCGTTACAGGGCGGCCGTTACAGGGCCGTTTTGGGGCTGACCCGGTGGCCGTTGAAGACGTAGGCCAAGTCGTCGGCTCCCAGCTCGGTGTCGGGGCGGACGTGGGGTCGCGCCCACCCCACGCGCATCTCCCCCGTGGTCACGGCCTCGAACTCGAAGTACCACTTCCCCGTGCGCACGGCGTAGCGCCGCTCCGCGCGGAAGATGCGCAGCTTGTCGGGGCCCTGCGGCGCCCCCTGAGCGGCTGCGGGGTCGGGGGGGGGGCGCGGGGTCACCCCATAGGGCCGCCGCTCAGCCCAGATGGGAACCCCATAGGGAAGCCATTGACCCCATATGGAAACCTCATAGGGAACCCACTGACCCCAATGGAACCCATTGACCCCAAATGGAAACCCCATAGGGAACCCATTGACCCCAGTGGCACCCACTGACCCCAATGGCACTCACTGACCCCAATGACACCCACTGACCCCAATGGAACCCATTGACCCCAAATGGAAACCCCATAGGGAACCCATTGACCCCAGTGGCACCCACTGACCCCAATGGCACTCACTGACCCCAATGACACCCACTGACCCCAATGGCACCCATTGACCCCAAATCCTCCCATTGACCCCAAAAGGCACCCACTGACCCCAATGGCAACTCACTGGGAACCCCAGTGCACCCACTGAAACCCCAATACCCCATTGACCCCAAAATGGCAACCCACATGGGAACCCCAAATCCCCCAATTGACCCCCAAATGGCAACCCACTGACCCCAATGACGCACCATCGGACCCCAATGGCAAACCCACTGACCCACCCAAAGTCCCATCCCATTGACCCCAAATGGCACCCATGACCCCAATGAACCTCCCATTGCCCCAAGACCCAAGCACCCATGACCCCAACTGCACACCCAAATGGAACCCCATGACCCCAAAGACACACCCACTACCAGTGGCACCCACTGGTCCCAAATCCTCCCATTGACCCCAAAAGGCACCCAATGACCCCAAATCCTCCCATTGACCCCAAAAGGCACCCAATGACCCCACTGACCCCAAAAGGCACCCAGTGACCCCAAAAGGCACCCAATGACCCCAATGGTACCCACTGCCCCCAGTGTGACCCAATGACACCCATTGACCCCAATGTCACCCAGTGACCCCAGTGGCACCCAGTGACCCCAATGACACCCACTGACCCCAGTGGCACCCACTGACCCCAAATCCTCCCATTGACCCCAGTGGCACCCAATGACCCCAAATCCTCCCACTGACCCCAACGTCACCCACTGACCCCAAAGGCACCCACTGACCCCAATGTCACCCAATGACACCCACTGACCCCAACGTCACCCACTGACCCCAAAGGCACCCACTGATCCCAATGTCACCCAATGACACCCACTGACCCCAACGTCACCCACTGACCCCAAAGGCACCCACTGACCCCAATGGCACCCAATGAGACCCACTGACCCCAGTGTCACCCACTGACCCCAAAAGGCTCCCACTGACCCCAGTGTCACCCACTGACCCCAAAAGGCACCCACTGCCCCCAGTGTCACCCACTGACCCCAAAAGGCACCCAATGACCCCACTGACCCCAGTGGCACCAAGTGACCCCAGTGGCACCCACTGACCCCAGTGGCACCCACTGCCCCCAGTGTCGCCCACTGCCCCCAGTGACACCCACTGACCCCACTGATCCCACTGACCCCAATGTCACCCAGTGGCACCCACTGCCCCCAATGGCACCCACTGCCCCCAGTGGCACCCAATGACCCCAAATCCTCCCATTGACCCCAGTGGCACCCAGTGACCCCAATGTCCCCAATGACACCCACTGACCCCATTGTCACCCACTGACCCCAATGGCACCCAGTGGCACCCACTGCCCCCAATGGCACCCACTGCCCCCACTGCCCCCACCACCCCCACCGCCCCCACTGCCCCCAATGTCACCCACTGCCCAAAATGTCACCCAATGACCCCAATGACACCCACTGACCCCAAATGGAAACTCCAAAGAGAACCCACTGACCCCAAAAGGCACCCAATGACCCCAATGGCACCCAGCGGCACCCACTGCCCCCAATGGCACCCACTGACCCAATGGCAATCCACCTGACCCAATGTCACCCACTCCCCCACGCCCCTGCCCCCCACGCCCCCACCGCCCCCAATGGCACCCACTGCCCCCAATGTCACCCACTGCCCCCACTGCCCCCAGCGCCCCCACTGCCCCCACTGCACCCACCCATGTCCCCACTGCCCCCACTGCCCCACTGCCCACCCACCACCTCCACCACCCCCAATGTCACCCACTGACCCCAAAAGGCTCCCACTGACCCCAGTGGCACCCAGTGACCCCAAAAGGCCCCCGGCGCCCCCGCTGCCCCCGCACTCACGGCTCTCCTGGTCGGGCGGCTCGATGTTGTAGCCGTAGCCCGATGAGGGTGCGCACGGCCTCGCACAGGCTGTCCCTGTTGGTCTTCTTGGTGCGCTCGTCCAGCAGGCTGTAGGGCACCAGGCGCGGGTTGCGCTTGTTCTTGATGTCCTGCGGGCGGGGGGCAGCGGGGTACGGGGTCAGGGGGCCATTGGGATACGGGGTCAGTGGGATGTGGGACAGGTATGGGGTCAGTGGGATGTGGGGTCAGTGGGGCAGCTGGGACACGGGGTCAGTGGGATATGGGACAGGCGTGGGGTCAGTGGGATGTGGGGTCAATGGGGTCACTGGGATACGGGGTCAGTGGGATGTGGGGTCAGTGGGATATGGGACAGGCGTGGGGTCACGGGGATATGGGGTCAATGGGGCCGCTGGGACACGGGGTCAGTGGGATGTGGGGTCAATGGGGCCACTGGGACACGGGGTCAGTGGGATGTGGGGTTAGTGGGATATGGGACAGGCATGGGGTCAGTGGGATATGGGGTCAATGGGGCCATTGGAATACGGGGTCAGTGGGATGTGGGGTCAATGGGGCCGCTGGGACACGGGGTCAGTGGGATGTGGGGTCAGTGGGATATGGGACAGGTATGGGGTCAGTGGGATATGGGGACAGGCGTGGGGTCAGTGGGATATGGGGTCAATGGGGCCACTGGGATACGGGGTCAGTGGGATATGGGGTCAGTGGGGTTGTGGGGCCAGTGGGATATGGGGTCAGTGGGATGTGGGGTCAGTGGGATGTGGGGTCATTGGGATATGGGGTCAGCAGGGGTGTGGGGTCAGTGGGATATGGGGTCAGTGGGGTGTGGGGTCAATGGGGCCACTGGGATATGGGGTCAGTGGGGTGTGGGGTCAGTGGGATATGGGGTCAGTGGGGCCATTGGGATATGGGGTCAGTGGGATATGGGACAGGTGTGGGGTCAGTGGGGTTGTGGGGTCAGTGGGGTGTGGGGTCAATGGGGTTGTGGGGTCAGTGGGGTGTGGGGTCAGTGGGATAGGGGGTCAGTGGGATACAGGGTCAGTGGGGTTGTGGGGTCAGTGGGATATGGGGTCAGTGGGATACGGGGTCAGTGGGGTTGTGGGGTCAGTGGGATATGGGGTCAGTGGGATATGGGGTCAATGGGACCGTTGGGATATGGGGTCAGTGGGATTGTGGGGTCAGTGGGGCCGTTGGGATATGGGGTCAGTGGCATGTGGGGTCAGTGGGGCTGTTGGGATTACGGGGTCAGTGGGATAAGGGGTCAGTGGGATATGGGGTCAATCGGGCCGTTGGGATATGGGGTCATCGGGGTTGTAGGGTCAGTGGGGCTGCGGGGTCAGTGGGGCTGTGGGGTCAGTGGGGTCTGCTGGGATAATGGGTCAGTGGGGTGTGGGGTCAGTGGGAATGATGGGGTCAATGGGCGCGCGTTGGGATATGGGGTCAGTGGATATGGGGTCAGTGGGGATAATGGGGTCAGTGGGGTTGTGGGGTCAGTGGGATATGGGGTCAGATGGGGCCGGTTGGGATATGGGGTCAAGTGGGGTTGTAGGTCGGTGGACAATGGGGTTCGTGGGGTCAGTGGGGTCAATGGGGTTGGTGGGATCAATGGGGTCAGCGTGGGGTGGATAGGGGTTGGTGGGGACAACGGAGTCAGGGGCCGTGGGGTCAATTGGGTCTGGTGGGGACAATGGGGTCGATGGGGTTGTAGGGTCGGTGGGATCACGAGTCGCGGGGTTGTTGGGGTGGAATGGGGTTCGGTGGGGTCCAGTGGGGTCAATGGGGTTGGTGGGATCAATGGGGTCGGTGGGGGTGGTATGGGGTTGGTGGGGTCAATGGGGTCTAGGGGGTCAATGGGTCGGTGGGGTCACGGTGGGGGTTGGGGTTGGTGGGATCATGGGGTATGTGGGGTCAATGGGGTCAGTGGGACACGGGGTCAGTGGGGTTGTAGGGTCGGTGGGACACGGGGTCGGCGGGGCCGTGGGGTCAATGGGGTCGGTGGGACACGGGGTCGGCGGGGTTGTAGGGTCGGTGGGACACGGGGTCGGCGGGGTTGTAGGGTCGGTGGGACACGGGGTCGGTGGGGCCATGGAGTCAATGGGGTCGGTGGGACACGGGGTCGGTGGGGTTGTAGGGTTGGTGGGACACGGGGTCGGTGGGGCCATGGAGTCAATGGGGTCGGTGGGACACGGGGTCGGCGGGGTTGTAGGGTTGGTGGGACACGGGGTCGGCGGGGTTGTAGGGTCGGTGGGACACGGGGTCGGCGGGGCTGTGGAGTCAATGGGGTCGGTGGGACACGGGGTCAGTGGGGTTGTAGGGTTGGTGGGACACGGGGTCAGCGGGGCCGTGGGGTCAATGGGGTCGGTGGGACACGGGGTGAGCGGGGCCGCGGCGCCACCTGCAGGATGCTGTAGGTCCATCCCTGCTGCACGCGGTCCCTGGCCCACACGTTGTGCGCGTTCTCCGCCAGCCGGTCCACCAGCGTCAGCTGCGCCGGCGTCAGCCGCACGTGCGCCAGGTCCAGCGGCGCCGGCTTGTAGCCGTTGCTCATCGCGTACCTGCGGCACCGGCGGCACTGAGCACAGCAGGGAGCCCACAGACGGGCCGTGAAGGGGCGTCCCAAAAGGACTAACCCCAGGAAGGATCCCATAAAGGAGGGATCCCATAAAGGGGCGTCCCGTAAAGGAGGGGATCCCATAAAGGAGTAACCCCAGAAAGGATCCCATAAAGGAGGGGATCCCATAAAGGAGTAATCCCAGAAAGGGGATCCCATAAAGGGGGACCCCAAATAGGGACCCCTCAAACTGAGACTCCCAAACTCAGACCCCAAATGGGGACCCTCAAAATGAAGCCCCCAAACTCAGACCCCAAATAGGGACCCCTCAAACTGAGACCCCCAAACTCAGACCCCAAATGGGGACCCTCCAAACTGAGACCCCCAAACTCAGACCCCCAAACTCAGACCCCAAATGGGGACCCCCCAAATTCAGACCCCCAAACTCAGACCCCAAATGGGCACCCCTCAAACTGAAGCCCCCAAACTGAGACCCCCAAGTTGAGACCCCCCAATCTGAGACCCCAAATGGGGACCCCTCAAACTGAAGCCCCCAAACTCAGACCCCAAATAGGGACCCCTCAAACTGATTCCCCCCAAACTGAGACCCCAAATGGGGACCCTCAAACTGAAGCCCCCAAACTGTGACCCCCAAACTCAGACCCCAAAATGAGACCCCCAAACTGAGACCCCAAATAGGGACCCTCCAAACTGAGACCCCCAAACTGAGACCCCAAATGGGGACCCCTCAAACTGAAGCCCCCCAAAGTCAGACCCCCAAACTCAGACCCCAAATAGGGACCCCCCAAACTGAGACCCCCAAACTGAGACCCCCAAAATCAGACCCCCAAAATCAGACCCCAAATGGGGACCCCTCAAAATGAAGCCCCCAAACTGGGACCCCCAAACTCAGACCCCAAATGGGGACCCCCCAAACTCAGACCTCAAACTCAGACCCCAAATAGGGACCCCCCAAACTCAGACCCCCAAACTGAGACCCCCAAACTCAGACCCCAAATAGGGATCCCCAAATTGAGACCCCAAATGGGGAACCCTCAAAATGAAGCCCCCAAACTGAGACCCCCAAATTGAGACCCTCCAAACTGAGACCCCAAACTCAGACCCCAAACTCAGACCCCAAATAGGGACCCCCCAAACTGAGACCCCCAAACTGAGACCCCAAATAGGGACCCCTCAAACTGAAGCCCCCAAACTGAGACCCCCAAACTCAGACCCCAAATGGGGGCCCCCCAAAGTCAGACCCCCAAAGTCAGACCCCAAATGGGGACCCCTCAAACTGAGACCCCAAATGGGGACCCCCCAAACTCAGACCCCCAAACTCAGACCCCAAACTGAGACCCCAAACTGAGACCCCCAAACTCAGACCCCAAATGGGGACCCCACAAACTGAGACCCCAAATGGGGACCCCCCAAACTCAGACCCCCAAACTCAGACCCCAAACTCAGACCCCCAAACTGAGACCCCAAATAGGGACCCCCCAAACTGAGACCCCAAACTGCAGGACCCCCAAACTGGGAGACCCCTCAAACTGAGACCCCCCAAACTCAGACCCCCAAAACTGGGACCCCCAAACATGAGACCCCAAAACTAGACCCCCAAAGTGAGACCCCAAATGGGGACCCCTCAAACTGAAGCCCCCAAACTGAGACCCCCAAACTGAGACCCCAAATGGGGACCCCCAAACTGAACCCCCAAACTGAGACCCCCAAACTAGACCCCCAACTGGACCCCAAATGGGGACCCCCAAACTGAGACCCCCAAACTAGGACACCCCAAACTGAGACCCCCCAAACTCAGACCCCAAATGAGAACCCCCAAACTGAGACCCCCAAACTCAGACCCCAAATGGGGACCCCCCAAACTCAGACCCCCAAACTCAGACCCCAAACTCAGACCCCCAAACTCAGACCCCCAAAATCAGACCCCCAAACTCAGACCCCAAATGGGGACCCCTCAAACTGAGACCCCCAAACTCAGACCCCAAATAGGGACCCCTCAAACTGATTCCCCCCAAAGTGAGACCCCAAATGGGGACCCTCAAACTGAAGCCCCCAAACTGAGACCCCCAAACTGATTCCCCCCAAACTCAGACCCCAAATGGGGACCCCCCAAAGTCAGACCCCCAAAGTCAGACCCCCAAACTCAGACCCCAAATAGGGACCCCCCAAACTGAGACCCCCAAACTCAGACCCCCAAACTCAGACCCCAAATGGGGACCCCCCAAACTGAGACCCCAAATAGGGACCCCCCAAATTCAGACCCCCAAACTGAGACCCCCAAACTGAGACCCCCAAATGGGGACCCCCCAAACTCAGACCCCAAATGGGGACCCCCCAAATGGGACCCCCAAACTGAGACCCCCCAAACTCAGACCCCAAACTGAGACCCCCAAACTGAGACCCCCAAACTCAGACCCCCCCAAACTGAGACCCCCGAACTCAGACCCCCCAAACTCAGACCCCCAAACTCAGCCCCCAAACCCCCCCCTATGGACCCCCACCCACGTTTTGGGCAGTTTGATTTTCTTCAGGTTCTCCTCCGCCTTCTCGTCCGCCATCCCCACGTGGCAGCCGAGCGCCAGCAGCGTCCTGGGGGGGGGGGGAAAACCGGGGGGTGGGGGCTGCGCCCACCCCAAACCCCCCCCGTCCTTATGGGGTTTTTTTTGCCCTTTGGGGTCCCCCCTCACTTGAGCGTCTCCCCCGACATCTGCAGGTTGTAGTTGCGCTCCGGCTCCGGCAGGCTGTGGAAATCCAGCAGGCAGGGGTGCAGCTGCTCCGCGTCGTCACGGATCTGGGGTCGGGGAGGGGGGAAATGGGGTCATTATGGGTTGTGGGGGGCAATGGGGGTCGGGGAGGGGGAAATGGGGTCAGGGGTTATGGGGGCAATGGGGTCATATGGGGTTATGGGGGGCAGTGGGAGGTCACTATGGGGTTATGGGGTCACGGGTTATGGGGGCAGTGGGGTCACTATGGGGTTTATGGGGGAAATGGGGGTCAGGGGTTAGGGGGAAATGGGGATCGGGGGGGATGGGGAACAGTGGGGTCAGGGTTGTATGGGGCACAATGGGGTTGGGGGGGTGTATGGGGCACAAGGGGGTCAGAGGTCATGGGGCACAGTGGGGTTGGGGGGGATGGGGTGGTGCACAATGGGGTCACAATGGGATTATGGGGGAAATGGGGTCACTATGGGGTTATGGGGGAAATGGGGTCATTATGGGGTTATGGGGGCAATGGGGTCACGGGTTATGGGGGCAATGGGGTCGGGGAGGGGGCAATGGGGTCATTAGGGGGTTATGGGGCAATGGAGTCGGGGAGGGGGGCAATGGGGTCACTAGGGGTTGTGGGGGCAATGGGGTCATGGGTTATGGGGGCAATGGGGTCGGGGAGGGGGAAATGGGGTCATTAGGGGGTTGTGGGGGCAATGGGTCACTATGGGGTTACGGGGGAAATGGGGTCGGGAGGGGGAAATGGGGTCACTATGGGGTTACGGGGGCAATGGGGTCACGGGTTGTGGGGGCAATGGGGTCACTATGGGGTTATGGGGGCAATGGGGTCACGGGTTTATGGGGGAAATGGGTCGGGGAGGGGAAATGGGGTCACTATGGGGTTATGGGGGCAATGGGGTCACTATGGGGTTATGGGGGAAATGGGGTCACTATGGGGTTTATGGGGCAATGGGTCACGGTTATGGGGGAAATGGGGTCACTTATGGGGTTTATGGGGGAAATGGGGCGGGGAGGGGGGAATGGGGCCACTATGGGGTTTATGGGGTCACGGGTTATGGGGGCAATGGGTCACTATGGGGTTAGGGGGAAATGGGGTCACTAGGGGTTATGGGGGCAATGGGGTCACGGGTTATGGGGGAAATGGGGTCACTATGGGGTTATGGGGGCAGTGGGGTCGGGGAGGGGGGCAATGGGGTCACAATGGGGTTAGGGGGGCAGTGGGGTCACTATGGGGTTATGGGGGCAATGGGGTCGGGGGGGGGGAAATGGGCAGGGGTTATGGGGCAAGGGTCGGGAAGGGGAAATGGGGTCACTAGGGGGTTAAGGGGGCAATGGGTCGGGGGGGGAAATGGGTCAGGGGTTTGGGGGAAATGGGGTCGGGGAGGGGGAAATGGGTCAGGGGTTATGGGGGAATGGGGCGGGGAGGGGGGAAATGGGGTCAGGGGTTATGGGGAAATGGGTCGGGGAGGGGGAAATGGGGTCAGGGGTTTATGGGGGAAAGGGGGTTGGGGGAGGGGGGAAATGGGTCACTATGGGTTAATGGGGTCACGGGGTTGGGGGAAATGGGGGGAGGGGGGGAAATGGGTCAGGGGTTGGGGGCAATGGGGGGCGGGGAGGGGGAAAGGGGTACTAGGGGTTATGGGGGAAATGGGTCGGGGGGGAAATTGGTTTCCCTGGGTTATGGGGGCAATGGGGGCGGGGTTTTGGGCACAAGGGGTCAGGGGTTATGGGGGGCACAAAGGGATCAGGGGGCAGGATGGGGATCCTGGGTCAGGGGTTTTTGGGGCACATGGGTCAGAGGGAGAATAGGACGTGGGGTCGGGGGTTGTGGGGCACAGGGGGGTAGGGGGGAAAGG